>CM032336.1:37414257-37716051 GCA_019022515.1 Quercus aquifolioides | reverse complement strand
CAAAAAAAAAAAAAAAAAAAAAAAAAAGGGATACTTCTTGTACATGTTGACTCAAGTTCTTCATTTTTAAGAAATCTCTTCAGTAACAACAATAATAAACCATTTTTATAACATATATCGCAAATATTTTAAGGTTAAAAACACCTTTGGGGTTTCAATTCTTCCTTATAAGTCCAGAGATTTTCATTATCAACCAAATTGAGCACTGAAACTTACTTTAGCTCTTATGGAAAGAAACTCACATGAATTTCACATTATTACATTAAGAAGACTCACCAATGGATTCACGCCACTAATTACATTAGGGTCATGTGATTTTTCCATCCATTAAAGCTAAAAAGAAGTTAGTCCCATAAATCAATTTGACAGATATGGAAATCTCATTAGAGTTACAAAGAAGAATTGAAACTAATGGTGTTTTTGCTTTTAAACCACATTTTAAGGATTGAAACCCAGAAGCTTGACAGTGATGTTGATTGATTTAGAATTGTTGATACAGTGCGTTTTAAGCTCTTCTTGATAGTCTTTTAGGGTTTTAGAGAAAGGAAACTGAAATGGTTCATTTTGGAGAGAGAAAAAAAATATTGAAAATTTTTGGAGTTTAAAAATGGTACAAGTCTCCTGCAATTTTATTTTCTTATTGGTTCAAGAAATATGTTCACTGCTGCTAAAGCAATGCAAAATTGGTTTGCATTTCCAATTGAAACCTTTTTCAACCCTTACTTACTAATTGAAACCTTATTCACTTTGATTACTACATTATGTCCATCTAATTTCTTGGTTTGAATTGGAACCTGGTATAGCTGCTACTACTACTGGCTGTAGTAATTGTGGATCATTCACTTCTGTTGTGGTAATCATGCTAAATAGTAAATAATGGACAGAGCTCACATTGGGATCCTACAGTGTTTCTAGGTGTTGTATAATTTGACATTTCAGTCTTGGTCATCAGCTTTTGCTTATTTAACTTTAGCCAAGTCTTCGCTTCATGCTTTTACCCTGTTCCAATTTCACTGTGATCATTGACTACTGTAAAAAACATTTCTTTACAAATTGTCCTCCAAGAGGTGTGCAAATTTAAGATTCTTGATACGCTTGCAAGTCTTCGCTTAATGCCTCTTCTTGTTAGATGGGTTTGATATTTAATCCATATCTTGAAGCTGAAACCTAATGATCCCTTCACAACAACATCACCACCTTGCCTTCATAAACGTGGCTTGGCTGTCTATCTGGTAAAGCAGCCACTACTTTGGTAGATTAGGAGGATTTTCAAGGATGCAGAGGGATTGGATCATTGGAAAGGTGAAATAGCCAATGCCAAGAAACACCAAGCACAGCAATTAACATGTTTGAATTATCTTATACATACAAGATTTACACATGGTGAGAGGGACTTTGCATACATTGGATACATTAAATATCTTATCGTGTTAAGAAGTAACGTCAATTTTTACATTCTTTCTTCTTTTTCAAGTAAAAATAGGGTCGATTCATTCCTAGGAATTAAACCTCTAAGGAGTCATTGGACCATTAGACCATTGTTATCAAATCTTAAAATCCAACAAAGACATTTAGGGTTCAAATATTTTCTTCCTCAACTATCAAATTATCAAACATTTGTGATTAACATCAATGATGTTCATCTTTAAATTGTGTACAGACTAAAGGGATCCTTCCAGACTTTTTGTAGCAACATTCACTAACCATATACTGATACATAGAAAAAAAAATGGAGAAAAATTTGTGCTTACATCGAAACTCTGGTCCAATACCATCTCAATCTCAAAGAAAAAAAAAATCTATAATTAAGACTAGTCCATAGAAAGAAAATAAAAAAAAAACCATGGGATTTAGTTTTATTAATTTTTGGGTATGTTTTAGATTTAGATTTATTTTGTATCACAGAACAAAGAGCTAAAATGACCTCACAAATGCTTGAGGGAACAATCGAGGGAGAACTGAAATTTTCATTTTTTCAATCTGTACATATATCCAATAACACAGGACGTGAACCAACGCCAAGGAAAAATACCTGTAAATCAAACACATTTGTTAGTTTCATCATATCTACAATTCAAGGGGAAAGCAAGTTGGATATAGATGATGTAGATAAAATACCATATAGGAGCCCATGGCGTATTAAGCTCAAGGAAGGGATACGGCCACCTGAGAGATTCAAAATATGTTACTAGCTCTAGAATCAATATCTGAGATATTAGAAAGAGTGTTTCCCTAATCCAACACAGCTACTGAAGGGGACAGAAGAAAATTATACATACCATTTATAAAAACCACATGCACGAATGACCCACTGGAAGGTAACATAGAGACAGCTCCACAGCACAAAATATGCAAACCCAGACCAAAGAAGTGGCTGAAAAACATTATGGAAATGGGATCATCAGTCTTGTGAACTCAGATTACAGGAGAGTTAATTTAAAAATGTTCATTCATCCTCCACCCACCCCACCCCCTCCCCCCCCTTCACCCCTGCGCCCCCCCAAAAAAGAGGTTCTATTTCTATGCCAAAATACTGGCTAGGCAATCTTAGCCATCTAATCTGACACTTTACATAAGAGTAAGCTGTTTATATAAATATACTTTAATTTTGTGTGTGTGTTTTCCCAGACAATTTAAAAGCCTGTGAAAGTTCACTCCTAGCTTTCAGCTTCTAAATGTTCGAATACTTACAAGTCTATTGAGAGCTGTATCCAGAATAAAAAAACAGCATTCAAACTATGGATGCCACCAATCAACTGCCAAGAAAACAAACACATAAAAAGTGAGGAGAATATTCATTATAAACTAGTAAATAAAAATGATGATAAGAAGAACTTAAGCAACTTGTCTGCATTTTCTTATAAACAGTACAACTAAAGAAGAAAAAACTGTTATGCGCATCAATAAAAGATGGAAACTTTTGAAAAAACAACAAATGCGTGTCATAGTAACCATGTATGTAAACAATCAGTTCCTAGCCTGCGCACACAACACAACTTTCGTATTATTAATGTCAAATAGTGAAGAAGAGGGAAGAGAAATCCAGAGTACGCAAACAAGCCATACAACATATAAAGTAAAGAAAAAAGGCATTTATGTGCAACAAGCTATAACCGTATATTGCCTCAAAGATATTTTGAGGAAACAGCCAAACAGGATAAGTAACTAAGCAAAGGAATGCACAAGATATTTGGATTACAACATATAAAAAGCAGACAATCAAGACCTACAAAACATTTATAAGTTTAAATTACATAGATGAGTGAACAAAAGGCAAAAGGCAATGGCATATTTTTGGCCGTAGAATCAAAATGACCCTGAATTGATTCTTCATGGAAGGAGCTCAACCTAGAAGAAATATGCAGCTGAAATCAATATAATTACATAATAATGGAGGTTTTGCATTTAATTTTGCTAAGCTCCTTTTGCGCCATGTTACTCACAAATCATTTTGTCTTATTAAAACTTTGGCTATTCAATCCCCTAGTTCCATTTTGAGAGCAACTAAAGATTGTGATAGTATGAAGAACATTTTTTATGGAAAAAAAAGGTCTGATTATTCACTAGAAGTGGACACTCACCAGGGTTAAGCTAAACTGATCACCCAATAAAATGGCACAAGAATACACCAAAACACAATGTCTGTTAGCATCACAGCACCTGCACAAGTCTGTCGAAATAGAACATTAGCTTCAAACAAAAACTTGAAAAAGCAAATTTCAGAAACTGACAAAAGATTTAAAATATGAAGTTATTTTTGCCTCTTAGTAGCATTCTGAGAACCAGTATCTATTTAGCTTACAATTAATGCCTTGTGTAAAAAAATTATACCACAAACTAAGAAGAAGAGCAACCATTAAAGTTGGTAGGTAAAATATTCAAGCGAGAGTGAAGGCATCAGCCTAAAGGAACTACAAGGATTTAAAGCTATTCTAACTACAGCCAATGAGTTATAGCTCAAGTGACACACCCTTCTCCCATAATAATGGGATGGAGGGTGAGGTAACTTATCAATTAAAAAAAAAAAAAAAAGATATCCAGGAACTAAGAAAAATGAATCCATTACATTAGAGAAATTTCATCACTAGTTTCAAGTAAAGGCTTCAAAGATGGACTAACCTGGTATGTAATTAGCATAAGATATCCCAAAGTCCCAATTTTTGCTGAATCTCCTCCAATTCCCTTTGAACAGACTCAGCACTATCCCCATTTTTAGAACGAGGATTCTTGGAGGACAGCCGGCATCCATATGCAGATACAATGGTCCCCAGCTACATTATGTGTAAAACAAATGGGTATGGTTTTAGTTGATTTTTAATATTAAAAAAAAAAAAAAAACCCATAATTCCTATGCATATATTGGAAACCAGAGCAATGAATTTAGGACAGCAACTAATGGAAATCCTTGGTGTAATGGCAAGTGAGTGACAGGTCGCTGGTTCAAGTCTGGAAATCAACCTTTCCAATAAATTGGGGGTGAAGCTGCCTACCATGATCGCAAAAGTGAGAGCTTTGTGCTCTGAGTATGACCTTTCAACTAATGGAAATCCTTCATACAAGAAATACAACAACAATTATATAGGCTTGTTATAAACTTATAGTGCTTGACATACCGCAAAATAGACCATGACCAATGCAAAAGTCCACCTACAAATCAATTACATCAAAGAAATATAAAATTAAACAGCTTTAATTCTTAAAAGCAAAAAAAAAAAACAATCTGAAATTCTTCAACGAGCATAAATGAAATGACAATGATTAAATTCTTGAAACCCAACCAACACATGAGATTCATAAGAAATGGAGTGTAAGTAAAAGCCAGAAAATGAGAAATACGGTCGTACTGGGTATAGAAAAAGAAGCAAAAAGCTCCTGAAAAGGCAACCATTTCGTATAACATCCAAGCCAAGCAAACGAAAGCGAAAGCTCGATAGTAAAGAAGCCAAACGGGACTGAAGTTTTTCCAGCACGGAGTCCACAAGTCAGCGTAATTGAGAGGCTGAGCTTTCAATTTTTTGACAATCTCAGAGCCAACACAGCTGGGCAGCGACGATGAAAGCACAAACTGGGACTTGCCATTGAACCCAGTATTGTGTGTCGTCCCAGATAGACATTTCTAAGAGACAAATATCTAAAACAAATGATCGAAGAACCTTGAAACAGTGGAAGGACGCGTAAGTTGTTGCAAATGAAAAGGAAGTTCAAAGACGGTTGAAAAATCACTAATGACCAAACAACATGAACATGACCAGTTAGGAAGCTCGTTGGGTTATTTTAGGCCCATAAAAATAACTACTGGTCCTTAAGTTACTCGTTTCTTTTTTCAAAAAAAAAAAAAAAAGTTACTTGTTTTCTGGTCCACAACCCCACAATTTAATTTCTCCAAAACTAGGTGATATATATATATATATATATATATATATATATTATTATACTATTTATAAGATAATTTCTCTCTTTGGATTAGACTTTTTATGTGGTTCAGAAATATCTCTAAATTTTATATTTAACAGAGAAAAACTTGAGAACAACCCAATAAAAATATATCTCAAATTCTACAAAAAATGCTTACAAACTAAGATACTTGTTTTCAAAACAAACTATCCAAAAAATTTAAAAAAAGGGAAATTATGACACTAGACCACAAAAAAAAAAAAAAAAAAAAAACCTCATCACACGTGCTTATGTATAAGGTCTTACATCTCACAAAATGTGAAAGTGATTTACATCCACCTATTGTATAAATTATTTATGATGCCTTTTATATATATATATATATATATTTATTTATTTGTTTATGATGTAACTAATCATATATCATAATTGGTTAGTAATTGTGGGGCCCGTGGGCCTGGTAGACTCGGCCCGTCTTGCATTTGGCCCAAGGCCCATTCCGAGGAAGGATGATCGTCCGAGGATGGTGTATGAAAACCTATGCTTTTTTGGATCCACGCCGAGGACATCCATGTCCTCGGCATACGAGGCTGATTCCAGGTGGGGGACAGACCTGGAACAGGTTGTCACCTCCACACTAAATGCACTCATCTAACCCCTTAGCCGCATTAATGGGATGTAACCCCTTGGCAGGGGAACATTGGTCATTGTGAACCACTCGAGTACTGATAAGGCCTCTGATGGGACGGACGGTCAGGAAAAGGACAAATGGATGATCAACAAATGGAAGAAAGTGATAGGAGGGAGGGAACTATATAAGAAGGGCGAGCAAAGCAGTAAAAGGGGGGAAGCCTCCTCGGACGAGTGCCGAGGAGCTACCCTTAGAAACGAATTGGGTTCATTTCCCTTCAATGGCAAAGAATACCTGGTGCACTGTTGTTAGTTTGTTAGGGCCTAATTCTTCAACCCACTCTAAAATTGTATTGTTGGGTCCAATCAAAATTGAGTCCCTACAATTGGCGTCCGTCTGTGGGAAGAATTTGTGCACCAACAGACGCAACGGACCATCGTTCCTAAGTAACTGGCTTGCGGAAGGTTAACGACAAAGCTTTTGTAAAAAAAAAAAAAAAACCACTGCACAAAAGTAAGAAGATTCAAAGGAAAAGAAAAGAAAGATCGCATTATTTTATTAAATGAAAAGAAAACGTACAAGATACAAACAGAAGCTCAGACAGGCTTGTTTTAAAGCCAATTCTACAAACAAAGGCCCAGATGGGCCTGTTTTAAAGCTAATTAAGGGAAGGGGGGCTGCGGCCGGCCTCTTTCAAGGCTACCAACAACTCCCGCGCCGGTGCGGTGATGCTGGCACGAAGAGAGGAGCAGATGCAAGGGCGCTTAATGGCCCTTCCCCGTGATGTTCCCTTGATTCTCTTCCAGCCCCACGGCGGTTGGCCGTTGGAGACGGCAACACTCGGGCACCAGACATGACGTAATCTTGTGTATCTCCACCAACGTAAGCACACCCCGGAGAGGGGCGTTATGTACTTCAGGGACCTCCCTCTTGGCCGCTATGCACGGCACCATCAGAATGACGCTCAAACTTTGCCGCGCCGGAGGTCGCACGACCCATATCCACAACGGCTCTCGGTCGAGGGATGAGGACCTTCAGCCTGTGTGCCCTCACTCCCATCCAAGGCCGTCCCATTTCTCCAAACTCTTATCACAATTCTGGTAAGGTTATTGAAGGGGCTTTGAAGGTTGATGGGACATATTTCTTGCTTTGTTAGAGGATTCGTGGGGCATAGAAGGGCATTTCCCCCGTATAGCCTTTTATAGAGGGGGGAAATTGGTCAGAAATGATCTACACTGGATTCGAGAGAGGGATTTTCGGTGACATTAATTCTGATCATATTTCAAGGCGGTTGTCAACCGTTCGATCTGTATCAATCCACGAGGATATTAATGCGAGTGCGCCTCGCATGTCGAAACGTCAAGCGCGGAACGCGAACAGTCAGGAGGCGCCTCGTAATTAAAGAGGGCAAAAACTTGAACTGAAGGCGGGGTTACCAACACGTGTAGGGTTAGGATTCTAAGCCATTATTGCCCAGGGCACCGCGAAGTCAAGGGTCCAGTCCGCAGGATGAAACACGTCCGACAAAGCAGGGCCGAGGCTATCATCACGCTGAAAATAATATTTCCTGCGCCGAGGATAAATTCTTTCACCTCAGCTATACCTGGGTACTAGACAGAACCAAGGTATTGCATGGTCCAAGGACTCAAACCTATGGGGAAACTAGATACTTACAGAAGAATAGAAGTGTTAGACAGAACCAAGGCATTGCATGGTCCTCGGACTCAAGCCTATGGGAAAACTAACCACGCAGCTATACCTGGGTACTAGACAGAACCAAGGTATTGCATGGTCCAAGGACTCAAACCTATGGGGAAACTAGATACTTACAGAAGAATAGAAGTGTTAGACAGAACCAAGGCATTGCATGGTCCTCGGACTCAAGCCTATGGGAAAACTAACCAGCACTATACCTGGGTACTAGACAGAACCAAGGTATTGCATGGTCCAAGGACTCAAACCTATGGGGAAACTAGATACTTACAGAAGAATAGAAGTGTTAGACAGAACCAAGGCATTGCATGGTCCTCGGACTCAAGCCTATGGGAAAACTAACCACGCAGCTATACCTGGGTACTAGACAGAACCAAGGTATTGCATGGTCCAAGGACTCAAACCTATGGGGAAACTAGATACTTACAGAAGAATAGAAGTGTTAGACAGAACCAAGGCATTGCATGGTCCTCGGACTCAAGCCTATGGGAAAACTAACCACATGGCTATACCTGGGTACTAGACAGAACCAAGGTATTGCATGGTCCAAGGACTCAAACCTATGGGGAAACTAGATACTTACAGAAGAATAGAAGTGTTAGACAGAACCAAGGCATTGCATGGTCCTCGGACTCAAGCCTATGGGAAAACTAACCACACAGCTATACCTGGGTACTAGACAGAACCAAGGTATTGCATGGTCCAAGGACTCAAACCTATGGGGAAACTAGCTACTTACAGAAGAACCGAAGGGTTAAACTAACTATTTGCAGAAGAACCAAAGCGTTAGCTAGAACCGAATTGTGATACGGTCCTCGGATTCATGCCTGAAGGATAGCTGATGGTCTCATGAGACTAAGTCCAGAACAGAACCAAGGTATTGAGCAAAATATTAGAGCACGGCAGGTAAAAGGAAGCATCAATAATTAGAAGCAAAATATTGAATATTCATTTCAATAGAAAGTGTATAGTTTCATTACAATGCCCCCGAGGCAAGAAGCAAAATGAAATGAAAAAGAAAGCAAATAACGGTGTATTACGCCATTTGCCATTTCCCCCAACCCAGTAGGCAAATTGTCTTGAGGGGCTTGTCAAAAGGCTTCAACCAACACTTAGGGACCTTGTCTCGGAGGGGCTACTTTAGAGGACCCCTCCACGGTAGAAGAAATCGGAGGAACCGAGAGTGTGGCTGGGGGGTTAGCAGGAAGCCTCACCACATCTTGGGGCACTTCTTGACCCTCGGTCCTAACCCCCTCCAACGCTCCATGGGGCCCAGCCTCCTCAATAGGTCTGTCAGCTGAAGGTGTATCCTCAGCTGCTTTGCTCTGACTTTCACCTGCCACCGGTAATGTAGTCTCCTCCTCGGAAATAATGGGGGTAACCTCGCGTATTGCCGGGGGATAATATACTCTTTCTGCCCTCCTAAGGTCAGACGAGGCATCAACTCCTGCTTGGTTGAGCGCTTCGGTCCAGGTCTGGGAGCAAAAGCGCCTGCATACCTCAGGGATTTGGTCCTTGAAGGTAGCTTCAGTCTTAGCCACCCCTTCGGCAAAAGCCTCATCTTCCGCTTGTTCTAAGGAACGCTTAGCATTTGTTTTCACAAACACAACCTCGTCTTTGGCCCTCACGGCCTCATCCCTGGCATATTCGGCAACGCCCTTCGTCCAAATCGCATCGGCCAGCTTTTTCTTCAGGTCGGCGATGTTCTCTTCAGCGGATCGCAGTCGGCCCTCAACCTCTTGCAGTCGCTTCATATGATCCTCGGCCTGCTTTTTAGCTACGGCTAAATCAGAGGCCGTGTTATCTCTGGCCTTTGTCATCTCCTCTAGATTTTCGATCGCCTTTTTTAGATCTGCCTCAAATCTCTTAAGGGTACTTGCAGCTTTCAAAAATTTGTCACGCTCCTGCGCTAAAGCGTTACTCTGGCCATCGACCTCCTCATCCAGCCTGAAAAGGGCCTGGACAGCCTGCCAACAAAAACAGGTACGCCGTAAAGACAAGGGAAGGTGCTAAGCAACAAAATTCAAGTAGAATAAACAAGTACCAGGGGACCCACCATGCCTAGATATCTTTTAAGGTTAAGGGCAACCTCTGGCCCATTCATGCTCCTAAGCTCAGCCATGTCGGCAGGAAGGAGAAGAGACTTCTCCAGGGCATCAGCTACGAGAGCCCTCTCGCCTCCCCGGGATTCCCGAATCGTTGCGTCATCCATCAAGGGTTGACCATGAAGCATGGCAGCGGGCAGCCAGGCCTGGGCCTCAGACTGCTGGACTGTCTCCTTTCCTTTACGTTGACCACCGAGCCTCAGTTGTTTGGATGGCCGGTGGATTCCACCTTCCTCTGGCGAAGAATGGGGCTTGCCCCCATCTATTGGGTCCTTGCCCTTAGGAGATCTCCTCCTTTTTGGGTCGGAAGACTCCGACTGTGGGTCTGAGACTGGAGGGATAGAAGACGATCTGGTGCGCATAGACAAAGGCTGGGGCAGAGGTGATGGGGGCTTGGGCTGTGACTCTCTTGGCACACCCTTCTTGGAGCTGCCCTCAAGCAGTTCAAGAAGGCTGATTTGGGGCTGTCTCTTTAGACCCATCTCGGCTTGGATACCAACCCTTGGGGACTGAAGATCGGCTTCGGACAGATGGGGGTCCCCCAGATTACCAAAGGGATCCTCGGGCTGGTCAGCTAGGTTAAACGCACTAAATTCGTCCTCGGATGAGCTCAGTTCGACCACCTCCCTTGTCTTCTTAGGCTCCCCTTCCTCGGTCTCTATTGCTTGATGGGATGAGGAAGAGCCTGCCAACGGAATGCCTTCCGGAACGTAAGATCCCTCGAAAAATGCAAAACCGTCCTCCACCACAGTGATTTGCCTAAGCCGAGGATCACGAGCCCTAATAACGTGTTTTGGAATCGTGAACGACTTCTGGGCTGGGTCGCATCCGAGGATTTGGTGGGCGGATCTAACCTGGTTATCGGCCTCGTTCAAAAAGAGTTCCGCCCTAAGAACGGCTTCCAAATCCTCCTTGTTGACCAGGTGAAAATGACGCGCGAAGGCGTGCGGATCTGTAGAAACAGAAACAAAGCTCCTGTGATCAATCAATCAAAGCAGGTACGCAATGAGAAAAAAATACCCGCCTCCTAATTCGAGCACCCTACCTGGCTCTCCCTCTATTGTCGGGCAGTGGAGACCGTCGTGCCATTCCTCCGACACAATGAGAAAATCTTGAGTCAACCCCTTATTAGAATCGGGAAGGCACTGGATAAGTCGGACCCTATCGTCCCTCGTCTTCATATAGTACGTCTTACCCCTCAAGTGCTGAAGGTTGTAACACCAATTTACATTATAGTGAGTTAATCTCAACCCCATCTTCTCATTCAAGGCGTCTACACACCCTAATATCCTAAATACATTAACGGCACACTGGGTAGGAGTCAGCCGAAAATGCCTAAGGTATCCGCTCGTCACTGGCCTCATAGGGATTCTCATCCCTCCCTCTACGAAGGCGACTATAGGGATCACAACTTCACCCTCGTTTCTCTTAATATACCACTCCCCTTCCTCACAATATCTCAAATTCACATTACTGGGTATCCCATAATCAGCAATGAATTTCTTCATCATCTCGTCGGACTCAACCAACTTCTTAAACTCACCCATTCCTAGCAACGACTAAAGGATCCGAAAGACGGAAAGGAAGAGTAGAATCAAAGAAAATTTTTGTACTACTGAGAGAAGAAGACTTACAGAAATGTGGAGATCCTCCTCGGGCAGTGTGGGAGTTGAACCAAATTCAAGGTATATGCACCAAAAGTTCGTGAGTGCGCAAATAAGGAAGCCAAGTGGTTCAAGCAAGTATTTATATCCCCAATTTAAGTTCACCAAGCGTAACCTCCCGCCCATAAAAGCAGGAAGTCATCACCGAACGATTACCATCACACCGTTGGAAGGGGGAAACGTGGAGCCGCCCAAAAGTTAATGCGGGCGCACGCTGAGTCTTGAAACGCCAAAACGTACATTGGGCAGGCGAAAAGTCACCAGCCCTGACGTGGGCCGCGGTTGGATGAATCGTCTGGAGGGCCCGTGGGTATCAAAACCCTCCTCCCCGTCCGAGGGAACGGGTAGCAGGATTTTGAAGGGCTATTGTGGGGCCCGTGGGCCTGGTAGCCTCGGCCCATCTTGCATTTGGCCCAAGGCCCATTCCGAGGAAGGATGATCGTTCGAGGATGGTGTATGAAAACCTATGCTTTTTTGGATCCACGCCGAGGACATCCATGTCCTCGGCATACCGAGGCTGATTCCAGGTGGGGGACATACCTGAAATAGGTTGTCACCTCCACACTAAATGCACTCATCTAACCCCCTAGCTGCATTAATGTGGATGTAACCCCTTGGCAGGGGAACATTGGTCATTGTGAACCACTCAAGTACTGATAAGGCCTCTGATGGGACGGACAGTCAGGGAAAAAGGGCAAATGGATGATCAACAAATGGAAGAAAGTGATAGGAGGGAGGGAACTATATAAGAAGGGCGAGCAAAGCAGTAAAAGGGGGGGAAGCCTCCTCGGACGAGTGCCAAGGAGCTACCCTTAGAAACGAATTGGGTTCATTTCCCTTCAATGGCGAAGAATACCTGGTGCACTGTTGTTAGTTTGTTAGGGCCTAATTCTTCAACCCACACTCTAAAAATTGTATTGCTTGGGTCCAATCAAAATTGAGTCCCTACAGTAATTTATTCTAAAAAAATGGTTAGTAATTTTGATGGGAAAGATTATATATATAAAACGAGATGAATAAGTAGGAATATACGAAAAGATAGTATTCGAAATGAGGAAATTCGTTTAAAAATAATTGATGAAAAGATGAGAGAAAGTCAGTTGAGATGATTTGGTTATGTTTAAAGTAAAAAGAGTAATGAGCTGGTAAGAAAGAGTGAGTTGATCCATGTTTAAGGGACAAAAAAATGTAGAAGAAGACTAAGAATAACATTAGTAGGAAAAAAAAAAAAAAGACATGCCAATTAGGAAGATAACAAAGAGTATAACTTTAAATATGATAGAATGCATAAAAAGAATTTGTATGGCCAACCCAATCTAATTTGTTGAACATCCATAGCCGATCCCAAATTTTGGGATTATTGCTTTATTGTTGTTATATATATAATGATAAATATACTATACAACATTTGTATGTGTTTTATTTGGTAAAAGATTTTTAAAATGTTTTAAAATTTGGTGCAAAAGATTAAAAAAAAAAAGGGGGGGAAATAGATGTACGTACGAACATATTATAAATTTAAATGAAAATTCGAAACTAAAAGAGCAACTATATATAGGGTGATTTTGGCCAATCACTCCTAAATTTGGGGATTTTTTTTTTATTTTTTTATTTTTATTGAATTAAATGTCTTTCCTAAGTTTTCCAAAATAATCTTACTCCTACTATAAATTGGTAAAAACTTACCTAGTACCAATTTTAGGCCAAATCATTCACTACATATTTGGTGTTATTTACTTATTTTAGTATATTCCAATTTAGTACTCTACTATTGTTATCTTGGGATAACTTCATATTTTCTATTTAAAAAAAAAAAAAATTACTTCATATGATATTATATATAAAATAAATCAAAGAATTAAATATTTAGTTAAATATTTGATTATTTCAGTATATTCCAATTTAGTATGTGTTTGGATCCGGTTTTTTTTTTTTCTTTTTTTTTCTGCTGCCTCATTTCAGGGGACAAAGTTATTGTTCACAAACTGTTTATACACTATTCATGGGACCCACAACCACTTTATTCAAAAAAAATATTAAAAATGGGTCCCACTGTACTATTCACCCATTTAAAAATTATTTTGCTACAGTGTTTTCAGTTTTCAACAAAATAAGTTGTATCCAAACAGACTCTTAGAGTCTTAGACGTAGGCTTGGGGCAGCAAGCAACAACCACGTCAAGCCTTTCAAATATGCCAGACTCATTATTGTTGTACACTTGTACTTAAGCCATGTGTACGTTGGAAGTTTTTTTTTTTCATCTATACTATTATTTAAGGGGCTTTCCCTGTTTGGATTTCTTATTTTTTTAGTTCAAAAATAACCCTACATCCCTATGTTTAAGTAGAGACAAAACTAAAGGACAATTCGGTAAAAATGTAACTCTAACTCCCACTAAAACATTGCCTAAAAAATAGGACCATTCTCCTGTTAATTTTCAATTTTTTTTTTTTTATTTATAAATTAGATTTTCAAAATAAAAATTATATGTATATAAAATAAAATAAAACACAGTTTTTTTTTTTTCTAAAAAATAGGACCACTAAAAAAAAAAAAGCCTCATTGCAGGTGCGAAGCGCCTGTTCTGAGGCTAGTTATTATTATAGTGTACATTGGAAGTTTATATTAGTTAATTTGGTTATTTCCTATAAATGGTATTAAAAAAAATTGTTCTCTACTCAAAACCAAAGTCATTGCTTCAAAGTTGACATTTCCTCTAAAGGACTAACTTGTTTGCTCTTGCCTTTCTATGATGAGACGAGTGATACCAGAATGCCAAAGAATTGGATTCTCAAAAAAAAAAAAAAAAAAAGAATGCTAAAATTTTTATTATATAAACCTTTTAAATTAACGTGTTACTAATAAAAAAAATTTATGCATTTATTTTTAGGGTAAACTACACTAGCTTCTCTTGAGATTTTATGAGATAACACTCCCTCCAAACGTTTCATAAAATAAAACTCTCCCATTGAGGTTTATATGAATACAATAGTTAGGTTTCACTATTGGAATATTCTCCTTAAAAAAAAAAATCATATTAAATTATACATACTTCAAGGGAGCATTATTCATGCACAAATCTCAAAGGAAGAGGAGTTTCATTTCATCATTGTTTGGAGAAGAATATTTTTAAAGAATAAAATATTTCATTAGTAAAATCACAATTTGTGAAGGCATGGACTTAATTGTTGCATTTATACCATTTTCAAGAGAGGAGTGTTATTTTGATACACTTCAAGGGAGGGTGTTGTAATATATCCTATTTATGTTGTTATCTATATCTATCTATCTATCTATCTATCTATCTATATCATATATAGATATACTATATTATAAAAATTTGACTTACAAGTCGTGATTGCGTCAAGTGGTTTTTTTTTTTTTTTGAGAAAGGCTAAGTGGTTATTCTCACTAATTAGTAAATTAATTATATATTTTTTGTTAGGATATATTTCCTCAATTAAGAGATAATATTTAATAACTATTTAATTTAGATAAAACTTTGGAATTTAAATTTCAACAAATTTAAATTCTATTCAAACTCAAAGTCTATTATAAAAAATTTATAAACTTAAATCCCACAGAACAACCCATGCTTTGACTAAGGTATAATATTTAACAATAATTTAAAACAAATATAAATTCTATTCAAATTAAAAGTTTATTATAAAAAATTTATAAACCTAAATCCCACACGACCCACATTTTTGTTTTTGTTTTCCTCAAGTTGCATGATTTAACAATAATTTAAAACACATTTAAATTCTATTCAAACTAAAAGTTTATTATAAAAATTTTCTAAATTTAAATCCCACACAACAACCCATGTTTTCTTTCTATAAAAAAACAACAACCCTTATTTTGACTAAGGGAGAATATTTAAAAATAATTTAAAACAAATTTAAATTCTATTCAAATGAAAGTTTATTATAAAAAATTTTAAACTTAAATCCCGCACAACTCACATTTTTTGTTGTTGTTTTTTTTTTCCTCAAGTTGCATGATTTAACAATAATTTAAAACAAATTTAAATTCTATTCAAACTAAAAGTCTATTATTAAAAAAATTATAAACTTAAATCTCACACAAAAACCTACATTTTCTTTCTTTAAAAAAAAAAAAAAAACCCCATGTTTTGACAAAGGGATAGTATTTAACAATAATTTAAAATAAATTTAAATTCTATTCAAACTAAAAGTTTATTAAAAAAAAAAAATTTTAACTTAAATCCCACACAACCCTTTTTTTTTTCTCTAAGGTTACATGGTTTAACAATAATTTAAAACAAATTTAAATTCTATTTAAACTGGAAGTCTATTATAAAAAATTTCTAAACTCAAATCCTACACAACCCACACTTTTGTTTTTGTTTTTTTTCCTCTAGTTGCATCTTATTAAACTAATATTTTATTAGGATATTAAGGTACAAAGCTCTTAACTAATGGATATGATTTAACAATAATTTAATTTAGATGAATCTTTATTTTTTTGTTCAAAATGCAACTTATGCTTATGTTTTAATCTAATAAATTCATATTACTTATTATTCTTTGCTTCTGAATTTGCGTGCAGGATATTGTGCCAAAAAAAGTTTACTATAAAGAAGGAAAATAATGGACACTCATTTAAGTTCTTGGTTCTCTTATGCAAGTTTTTATTTTATTTTTTATATTCTTAGTTTTTGAACTTTTTGTGTATGTTTTGATTTTCGGTTTTGGTTATATATATATTGTAGGAGCATTGGGTCCGGGAGCTCATTATTTATGTATATATTGGGCCTTAGGCCCAAGCCGAGTACTTGAGGTCGTTTGAGGATGAGTAAACATTGTTAAGGGAGTCCGTGTTAGTAGAATAAGAAGTTAGTTTTAGTCATAATGGCCCAGGTGGGTGGTCCGAGGATGAATGCCTCCTCGGCTAATCAGAGCCAAGACCTGAATAGGTAGTCTGCCGTCTAAGGGAACGTTCCAGGAAGTTTTGTTGATACAGATATGCATTGCAAAGATATATAACATGGGGGAGTCCTAGAATATCTAAGGGGAAAGCTGCTACCATCGCATTAAATACTCTGCAGCTAACTCTCTGACCACATTAATGTGGAGGTGATACTTGAATAGTGGTTTTCAGTCTTACAGTTATTACATAAAGACTTTAGGAAGGTGCTGATGGGACAAGTATCAAGAAAAACCATCTGATCTGCAGGTGGAGGGTAAAGATGAAAGGATAAGAGAGTATAAAAGGAGAAGGAAACAATGAGAGAAAAGGATCGACAAATTAAGAGAAAAAGACTGTAGCAATCAAGAATTGCATTTGTAACCAAACTTGAGAGAAATATATAAGAACTAATCTCCTTGGACTATGCCGAGAATAATTTTCTTTAGTCTAAACTTGTCTATTTTCATTCTCTTGTGATCTGAATCCACTTTAGTGATTGTCTGATTTATTAAAACTCATTTTTTCCAACTCACTCTCTACAAATTCATTGCTTTGGGCTTTTTGGACCTAAGTTCATTGACCTTATGGGCTAGGGACTCAAATCTGGTCCTTACATATATATATATATATATATATATATATATATATCTGAAACTTAGAGAAAATCTAATTAGATTTCAGTTGAATTCTCAATTTTGCGTCACGTGTCCCATTTAATTTAAAATTTTTGTACCAAATGAATTATTAAGTGTAAAAATCAAAGAGTGCAAATATAATTAGATTTTAAATTGGATTTCAATTGAAGTTCAATTTTGTGCCACACACCCATCTATTTTTTTAATTTTTGTGGCATGTGAATTATTATGTGCAAAAACTGAAGAGTCTAACTCCAAATCCAATTATTTAATGAGAAAAAATTTCATATTTGAGAAATATATAGTTTAAAAAAGGTGTAAGCTAATACCATGTAATATTTGAACCTCTTCTCAAATTTTTATTATTATTTTGAACCATGTGATTGTGATTGTTTTACTTGTACCCGTGCATATGCATATGGTTACACACTAGTTTATATATTATAAAAGTTGGATCCAAAACTGGTGGATGTACAAAATGATGACACATATTCTTTTACCTATGCATATAACACTAACATGTGTTATCTTCTAGAATGATGTATACTTACAATGCCATATAGCAATAAATTATGTGTCAATTATATCTACTCCTCTTCCTCTTTTTAAAAAAATGACTCCTTCTCTACCATTTTATCTAATATTTGATTTGAATTATATAATGTTATTTGAGATTTTTTAATATCTTTATTGAGACATTGATTTCCTTCCATTATGACTCTTTTTTAAGGCATTTCCTTCACTTGTGGCACATAAAAAAACAAAAAAGAAAAATTACTAAAAATATTTTATTGAGTAAGATTGTAGCCTTAAAAATCTTACAAAATCTTTTATTTTATGGAGTAAGATTGTAGCCTTAAGCTACAAACAATTTTGTAGCTAAATTTTGTCCAAAATATTTTGGATAAAATTTAGTTACAAAATTGGTTGTAGCCTTAGTTAGGAGTGGCAATTTGTATTCGCGTGTCGAGTTCGTGTCATGTTGACTTATGAGTATCCGACTATATGGGTCAACACTAACCCGATATGTTTATTAAACGGGTTAAGATTCCAAAACCTTAACATAACCCATTTATTAAATGGGTCAATGTGTCATATTTTGGACAAAATTTAGCTACAAAATTGGTTGTAGCCTTAGTTAGGAGTGGCAATTTGTGTTCCCGTGTTGAGTTCGTGTCATGTTGACTTATGAGTATCCGACTATATGGGTCAACACTAACCCGATATGTTTATTAAACGGGTTAAGATTCCAAAACCCTAACATAACCCATTTATTAAATGGGTCAACGTGTCAACCTGTTTATCAGATTTTATCAAAATGAAAAAAAAAATAGTATTAACCAAATTGAATTATGAAAAACCAAAAATAAATAAATATTTTTAATATAAAATTCAGAACTAATGAGTAACTGCATCACATGTAATCATTCAAAACTAAAGTATATATCAATATTACAAATAATCAATCATAATATGTTAAAAAAAAATAAACCATAACAATTAATAAGTTTATATATCTAGGATTTAAAAGATATATTGATAAATTGTTATTTAATTTAACGGGTTAGACAGGTCAAATGGGTTCCATGAATTGAACACTAATCCAACCTGTTTATTAAACGGGTCATCATGTCAACCTAAATATGACATTAACCCATTAAGCCTCAACCCATAACTTGCTAATTTCGTGTCGTATCGTGTCAGGTTCGTGGGTCGTGTCCAATTTTGCCACCTCTAGCCTTAGGCTACAACCTTACTCAATATTTTTTTATTGGAGGTGAATTTTGATAAATCCACTTTTGGATTATATCTTCTTCTTATATCCTCCATACTTGCAAAATTTCTAGAAAATTAAAGATCAATAGCTATGTCATCAATAAATTATTTAAATTGCAAATTTTTGTAATTTAAAATTATGCACAAAATATATGTTTATAGATTATTTAGTAAATAATATCCGATTGACACAAAATTTGACATATGTATTAAAAACATAAAGAGCATGTAATTCAACGGTTAGATTTTCAAAATATGTAGTAATGTTTATTTTATTGAGTAAGATTGTACCCTAAGGCTACAATCAATTTTGTAGCTAAATTTGTCCAAATATTTTTACTTCTAATAGTTACTAGTTTTTTATTTTATTTTTAGAATACTAAGTATTTTTAACACGCACACACGGGGAGAGGGGAGAAGGTTTTAAAGAAATAGACAGCGGTGTATAAGAGCCTAACTCTTAGATACACAATACAAGTTTTAAATCTCTTTTACTCATACTCATTTTTCCAACGTGGGATTAACCCACTGTTAATAGTTACTAGCTTATAAACTAAAAAAATACCATGTGAAACATGAGTTAATAGCTAGTATTATATTCTAAAACGTAGTATTTATTGTTACTACGTTCCTATTAAGCCACATCAACAACCACATCAATAACCACATCATCCACCCATTTTCAACATTCTCTCTCTTATTTTAAACTTTTTTTTTTCTTTTTAATTTCCCAACTTATTGTTATACTTTCTCTAACTTTCCCCTTCCCTTTTACTTATTCATCTCCTTGTTATTATTAACCTTAATATCAATTTTCCTCTATCCCTTTATCTTCCTTTATTTTTTACTATTCTTATTCCCCTTCTCTTAATATAAAATACAATTCTCTTTCCCATTCTATACATAGTTTTTCCACAAACAAATGGTTATTTCTCTTTCTTTCTCTTTGATTCAAATATATATATATATATATATATATATATATTTTGTGGATTTTTTTTTCTTGCATTTCTACTCTACTTTAGTTTGATGAATTTTTGTATCATTTGGAACTTTGCTTTGAGTTGACATGATTAAGTTTTTTTGTTTTTAAGCTGTTATCTTTTTTATTCTCTTTGATTTCATAGATGTTATCCTATTACATTATAAATATAGTATATATAATAATTTTCCTAAAAAAAAATAGCATATAATAATATAATGTTATTTTATTACATAACATAACTTGAATTGTACGGCCCCGAGATATCCACGCACATTTGGGCCTTAAGTTCTAAGACAAATGGTATGGCCCATGGTTCCCGTCCCCCTCTACCCAGGATCTCAACCCAAGC
Source organism: Quercus aquifolioides (assembly GCA_019022515.1). Classification (NCBI taxonomy): domain Eukaryota; kingdom Viridiplantae; phylum Streptophyta; class Magnoliopsida; order Fagales; family Fagaceae; genus Quercus; species Quercus aquifolioides. The sequence continues at coordinate 37,695,867 of CM032336.1, read as the reverse complement.
CCATACGGATTGTTGGCCCAAGTATCATCACTCCATATTTGCTCAGGGGAGCATTACCGGACAATATGGGAAGAATAACGTCCGAACATCCCATCATGAACGTGCCCGGCAACACCTAGAAGCATCGCAGCCGGGCATAATCGCTGAAGTGTGAACCAAGTTCCAAAACCACCTTCGCCCCATTCCACTCCCACCTAACCACCCACTTATGGCTGGTAATATTGGACCTCTCATTACACTAACTGCAAAAGTAATCATGGCACCTCACTAAGCAGAATGCTATAAATAAGAGAGGTGGGAAAAGAGGAGGGAGAAGTTTTTTGAGAGAGAAAGAGGGAGGGTGAGAGAAAAGTAAAGGAAGAAGGTGGCAACGTAAAAGGAGAAAAGTGATCTCATTGAGTCTCTGTGCCGAGAACGACCCATAGTAGGAAATCCATACCCACTAAACAAATAAGTTGTGAGCCTGAGTGAGGTCCAGCCAAGTAGTCTCATTTTTGGTGCGCAATAATTTGATATTTATTACTATATATATATATATATTTTTTTTTTTTTTTTTTTTTCTTCTCATATTATTTTCAATAAATTTCTTATTATTCTCTCTTATATTCTCTCTTGAAAAAGTGGTTATTCTCTTTCTCTTCATTTTTTTCTTTCTTAAACTCTACTTTATATTGATGAATCATTGTGATTTTTTAAATTTTATTTTGGTTTATACGTTTTGGTGTTGTATTTTTTAGTTTCTCATCACAAGTAGTCTCTCTCTCTCTACAATAAAATTTAGAGAACAAATTATATATATTAAGTATAAGTTTGATATGAATTTTGATTATTATGATAATCTCTTTTAAGAGAATGAGTAATTATTTAAATAAAAATTATACATACTTACATACATTTATTTATTTATTTATTTTGCTTAAATGTATAATCAACCCTATGCAATTCATTTAAAAGTAACGACGTTAAAACAAATGATAAACTGCCCTAAAAATTACATTTGTATATTCATAGCCTTTATGTTTAGAAAGACTTTGACTTAAATTTAGTCGTACTAAAATGGACTGAAGTGCTACGTTAATTTGGCTCTATAAAATCGTAGCAACAATAAATGTTATATTAAAAATTTTAGATACTATGAGTTTGGAATTTATATATATATTTTTATTAAATTTGGATTTAAAATAGGTACTTTCAACCCAAACATGTCTTTTCCCATTATATAAGTGCACAAAAATAGATCGAAGTGGACCAAAATGGACCAAATGGAACAAAGGGACCTGATGGATAGATTAGGACCAAATGGACTGAATAGGAACTAGGTGGACTGAATAGGACCAAAGTGGACCAAAAAAGACCATAGGGGATTGATTAGGACCAAAGTGGACTGAATAAGAATGGACAGATTAGGACCAAAGTGGACAGAAAGGACTGAACAGGACCAAATTAGACCGAAGTGGACCGAATATAAGTAATGTGAACTGAATAGGACCGAAGTGGACAAAATGGACCGCATAGAACAAAAGTGTACTGAATGGCCCGAATAGAATTGAAGTGGACCAAAGTGGACAGAATAGACTGAATAGAACCAAATAGAACCAAAGTGGGCAGAATGGACCGAATAAGACCAAAGTGAAAAGAATAGACCGAATAAGACCAGAGTGGATAGAATCGACTGAATAGACTACAGTGGACCAAATAGGACCAATGTGGACCGAAGTTGACAAAATAGAACCAATGTGGACCGAATAATAACAAATTTGACTGAATAAGACCGAATGGACCGAATAGAACTTTAGTGGACAAAATAGACTAAATAGGACCGAATAGGACCAAATTGGGGGAGAGGGAGGGGGTATTTGGGGATTTGAACCTTGAATGTCTTTAGAAACACCTAGAGGTGCCAACCAATTGAGTTACAAGGCTCTTGGTCACATCAAGTTTAAAGATAGGCTAATTATTGTTTCACATTCTTGGATATTTTTACATTAGATGACCACATTTTACACATGGTGTGAAAAAATGTAGACATGATGTGAAAGAGTATGAACATTGTTGGATTTGAAGCAATCAAAGCCTATAAAGATATTATTGTATCGTGTTTTCTGTGTTTGAAACTTGCAAGAGAACATATGACACTAGAAAAGGAAAGGTTTTTAAACCATGTATCTAGTCTGGAATGAACCAATATTGTTATACAAAATGTGTGTTTGCTAACACAAGCCCCTCTCAAATCTTTCATCCAAAACCATGACTGGTTGGATTGAATTGGCTGTAGTAAGATACCTCATGTTTCTTGTTAACCTATGGACAATCAATCATGCTGAACAGATCTGGAACAGGAAGATCCACACTAATAGGACAGATCACATCTAGCACTTTGCTTTGCTTTGCCAATCAATTGGAAATTCTAGTTCAAAAATTCCACATTAATTTCTAAAGCAGGTCTGGTAAAGGCCAGTTCAAAGAACAAAGAGGAAAATCAAAAACAATATACCATAGGATATAGCTTCATTCTGGCAGTAAAGCTTGGGCATTGTTTCAACTGTAATATGTCCAACAGTTACAGTATGAACCACAATTTCTTGAGGGTTGGGTTTGACCATTCCCTCCTTTATATACACAAGCATAAATTCAAAATGAACACCATTTCTAATGTCACTCAATTTTGGAGGACAACAATAAGCTAACATGACCTAATAAAAGCATGGGGAAACAATCTGGGGAGAAATAAATTTTTTGCTTTTATGATCAGTGCATATGTCCCATAGCAGGGAATATGAACCACAGCCATGCAAAAGTACCTGTAAATTAAACACATTGATTAGATTCTTTCTAATTCAAGGTAAAAACAAGATAAATGAAAGTGGTGGAAACAATATACCATAAAGGAGCCCACGGTACATCTAACTCGAGGAAAGGATACGGCCACCTGGTAGAGACTCAAGTTAAGTTACAAGCTCTTGCACCAATATATTAGATTATATAGACTATATTTCCCTATATAACAATGCCAAAAAGAAGGGCAAAGTGATAAATATGCTTACCATGAAAAACCACAGGCGTGAATGACCCACTGGAAAATAACATAGATACAACTCCAGAGCACAAAATATGCAAGCCGGAACCAAGGAAATGGCTGAAAAACAATATGGAATGTGGCATTAGGAAATCTGTGAAGACATTTTATAATAGAGGTAATGTTCAATTGCTGTTGCAAAAGTAGTCCGGGTTGGGAAATCCTAGCCTTTTGGTCTCACATTTCCAAGATGTAAGCTGATTTTATACTAGGTTACATATCTATATATGTTTACTTTTTCTCACAATTGAAAGATCATGTGATTGGTTTTGTGGTTACATAGAAAACATATATTAGGAATTCCCACAGGTCACTAGATCAATAGGCTTCCCACTTGCTAGTTGTGATACTTACAAGGTTATTAAGTGAGGTATCCAGAAGAAGGAAAAAAGCATTCAGAGTATGCATGAAACCCATCAACTGCCAAACATAGAACAATAGGAAATCAGTGAGGATAATTTCAGTTGTTCACCCGTCTACTTAGGGTGCTAGAGAGAATTAGAGGAAAAAGAATGCACATTAAAAGTTTTGAGAACATTTCTTCTATAAATGAGCAATAGAAAGGTTTCCAGAAGTGGACTCTCACCAGGTTGAGGCCAACATGTGCATCTGATAAAAATGGGACAATAACACACCAAAACACAACGTCTGTCAAGATAACAGCACCTCCACAAGTCTGTGAATAATAATTCATTAGCTCCAACCAGAACTTAAAGTAGTATACTTGAAGATGATCCACTAATTGAAAGGTGTCAAAGCTTAAGCCATTCTGCTTCGAGGCATAAATGCATGATGCACACATGAGGTTTAGGCCATACTATGCCTTGTATATGACCAGAAATTGATTCATATAAACAAGAAGTAATCAACTATGTCATGTGAGAATGTAACTACTTAAATGGGGAGTCAAAATGTTTTCACTCTAGTAATGGCATATTTGGGGATTAAATCTTAATTAGTCTAATAACATTTTGATTAACTAACTTAAGAATAAGAATTCAGAATTCTATGGCAATATGGTATATTGTTTCCTAATAGGTTAGAAAGTTGAGATATGGGTGGACGAACCTGATATGCAGTTTGCATTAGATATCCCCAAAATCCTGCTCTTTTCTGAATCTCCTCTTCAGTATAGTGGCTTTGCAACTTGATGGTACCCTTGGTCTCTCTTTCCCTGTAAGTAATAGAGTTTGTGGTTCTATTCTCTTCCAAATCCCTTCTCAGAATTTCAGCTCTTGCTCCATTGTCAGAACGAGGTTTTTGTGTGGATATCCAACATCCATATGCAGATACAATGGTCCCAAGCTACACACAGAAATTTATTGTATGTGTAAAGCAGGAGCTGCCTTGGAATGAGTATAGGTTTTATCAAAACAAAAAAGATAATAAATTTATATTGCTCCATGTTGCATCTATTTCTTTCACATATGCCAATCTATAATTACTTAGGGAACAAGTAAAAACTAATAAATATCCTTGCACTAAAGATTAGGGGAAATTATAAGGTTATGGTGCTTGACATACCGCAAAGTAGACCATAACTAATGCAAAAGTCCACCTACAGAACAATTAAAGAAAATTATAGCAGATTAGGCAGCTTTCACTGTAAATGAAATATAACTTGCATATATTCTAATACCTCCAATATCCTTAAGAGACAAAGTTAAGACAAACATTAAGTTTTGATTAACTCTTTAATAATCTAATGAGTGTATAATCTTCAACATTTACTTCTTATATTTTGTCAGCAGCAAAATGGAGGGTAAAATTCAAAAAATGAGGATGCAATCTCAGTGTGTAAATAGAAGGAAAAGTTTTAATGTAAGGCAACAATGTCATATAGATCTGAGTTAAGCAAAGGAAGAAAGCTCTAAAGTCTAAACAATCAGAGAAATATAGGGCTGCGGTTTCTCAAGAACCCCACTAATCATTACCTACAGTGACTCTGTTTGTAATCTTTGGATAGTAGTTATGCTACTGTAGCTGTTGCAGTGATGATTAGAGTATAAATTAGCACTTACTATGAGAGCCAGAATCCAATGCCTTCTTCATTGTCTGAATTTGACATTTCTGGGACTTAAAGACTTCAAAGTTATCCCATTGTCGGAAAGAAACTAATATTGAAACTATAGAACGAAATTAATAATGGAAGGACAGTGGGTTTGAGATTTAATAGGGAGGGCAGGGAATGTAAAGAGGGAAGAACATTGAAAATTTTAGGAGTGCTTGAAGTTGAATGATGAGTTCATATTAAAAAAAAAAAAAAAAAGAAAAATTCAAACTTCAAAGTTTTAAAAATAGCCACTCTAATATGACTGTCCATAATTCCTTAGGAACTTGAAAGGCAAGCAAAGTGTTGAAGACATGTTTTGCCTAAGGTCACATTCTATTCTAAATTGGTATAGCGTGGAAATTGTACTACCCTTAATAGTCAACACACATGAAATTTAGTGATTGCTATTAAAACTTCAAATAAGTAATGGTCATATTGAAAAAACTAGAGAACCCCGATATAAAGTTATCAAATTATTCACCAAATAAGAACATAAATAAATTTTGCGTACTTCCAAGTATCAGCAAAAGGAAGAACTTACTCAGTGTAGTAAATAAAGATGGATGCATCCCAATCCACTATATCCCATGCTAAGAACCCAGCCATGGCCACAAACGACACGAAACGGGTGAGCAAGAGCCATCTGGGGTGCACCCCTCGCCAACAACTGGTCCATAGTTGAGAGGTGCTCACATGACCCCTAGGCAGTGCACTCACAAACACATCACTGTCTGGTCTAGACACTAGAAGGCTCTCATATACGGTGTTATCATCAGTTCTTGAGCCTTCTTTCCTCCATAGCACCCACAAGGCACCAAAGAAGGCAATACCAACAATGCCAAAACAAACAAAATCATACCAATACACCTCTAGTGCCATGGTGACTAAAGTAGGCCCTTATAAGTATCCAGTGCAATCTAGGCCTTCACATATGAAGACTGGGGGTTTCCAATATCTGATATGAAGGCTTGAGATTGGATTACTCTAAAGCTTTGTTTAGTTGGAGATGCTTTAGTTGATAGTTTGACATGGGAATGGTAGTTTTGACTGGCAGGTTTAGAATGTTTGAATCACGCTTTATAAAGTTGTTATCAAAAGAAAAAGATGGTAAACGTTGACGTTTAGGACTATGGTCAGTGACAGTTCTATAAAGAAAAAAGAGAGTAAATTCCAAAGTGATTAATCTTGTTTAGACTATTGCAACAATTGATTCAATTCTCTTAAAACTAGATTGCAATTGTGTGTTTGTTTGTTTTGAAAGATAGATTTGTCTCAATTATCCATAATCCCAATATAGGACATGCCTCAGTTTTAAGCATTCTACACTTTTTTTCACCAGGCAGGCGGCACGTTGCCCGTTTGGCAAGGCTTTGTCACTTGTCAGTGAACAAGAAAAGGACAAGGATTCAAACACATACACATGGTGTGTACTATGGATGTCATTATGATTAGGGGATGAATGTTTCTAATCAAACCCAAATTCAGACCCACACAAAATTCCTCAAAGGTGGGATATTAAGTGTGAGTTTGGATAGTGTCTCGGGGCAGGCATTTGTGTTTTTCATAGGTCTCGTGTACTGTTCACACGACCTACAAATACCGAAAACGCAAAAAAAAAAAAAAAAAAAAAAGCAATAAATCTGGGTCACTATTCATAGTTTAAAAATTATTTTATTACATTATTTTCAGCAATAAACGATATCCAAACAGACTCTAATTAAACTACCATTTTATAAAGTTTAAAATATAAATTTGTCTTATAATATAAAATAATTAATTTTTAATCAATTTTTTTGAGTTACAATGCTGACTTGTCAATTTATTTTAGAGAAGAAAGGATGAAATCTACATGTGAGTAGAGCGTACACATTTTTAATTTTTTATATGGAGGTATTTTAAATTTTTACTGATTTTACAGCAAAACCCAGAACAAAATATAACAAAAGAGAGAGAATATATATATATATATATATTCACAGGAAATGGTGGCATCTTAAATTTTCACAGAAAAACCCAGATCAAATAATAATAATAAATGAGAAAGTCCAGACAGCAAAAACCCAGAACAAGATCAAATAAGAAATGAGAAAGAATAGACAGCAAAAAACCCAGAACAAAAAAGGTGATGGTTCACTTGGGATGAACTGGTCTTGCTGGGCACAGGTAAGCATCGACCCGTAATCCTTCCACTGCCAGGGGCGGGAGGTAGTCGCTGCTCTGTGAAACCAGCCTCACGCAGTTCCCTCCACTCTAGAAACCATGAGACCCAGAGCCTTCGCTCAAGTCACATAGCTCAACCCGTGGCTTGGAACGGGCAGGCCAATTAGTAGCCACCTCGCACCCGACCAGTTGAGTTGACCCATAGGTCCATCACCTTAATGCCCCTGCACAGGTTACAAGCTCACGCTACTGAGCTCGGCGATTGAGGAAATGATTTATGCCTATTATAAAGTATAGTTTTTTCTTGTACTTGAGCGGTGTGGGACTGAGGTTTGTTTTCATTTTGGGGTGCAAACTTCTCATTTAGCCCCCCCTCCATTTAAGTGATTAGTTCTGAGAAGTTCTAGCCCTTGATAGGTGGATCACTTTAATTTAACAAAGTTTTGCATCATTTAGGTGGCTCAAATTGGATCACGCATACCATCCATTAGTTCAATGATAAAAAAAAATCTGAGACATGGAAGAATTGGGAGTTGGGAGCATTATCCCTCATTGTGTAATTCCTGACAATTTCGGATTAGAAGGAAAAGGAAATGATAGTAAGATTATTATTTTGCATTAATGTAATAATATATATGCACTATAATTAAATAACATTTTTCTACTATCCAAAAGATTAGAATTCCAAAAAAAATTTCTGAATGAATACAAAAGACATCTATTATTGCAAGGTAAAATGGACTAAATGAATCTGAAGCGGACCAAATGAATCTGAAGTAGAACGAAATGAACTGAAGTTGATCAAAATGAACTAAATGGACCTAAAGGAGTGGACTAAAATGCTAGATATGACTCACTAGGAGTGTAGTGACAAAAAATTCTATACTTCAGATTTTAGATATTAATACATGAATTTGAAGATTTCAACAAATCCTTATCTTAGGAAAGGAAATGACCTCATTACAATAAAGGAGAAAAAGGCAGTTCCAACGATGATAAAATCTCCACTCTAGGAGACATGTAAGAACATGGAAGACAATATGAGTGCCCAACAATAAAAATAAAAAACAGTTTTCGATTGTGCTTGTTATGAGGTTAACCAATAACATGATTAATTGCATTATCAGAAAATTGAAGTCACTGGTCCAACCCATGGCAACATTTTGCAGCAGCAACAACAAAAATCATCATGCTTGCACAGTTGGACATAAATGCACCCTTTTCAGACTCATGAATTCCTTCATAGTGGTTCCCCCAGGGGAAGCAACTTGGTCTTTGAGCTGGCCAGGATGCTTCCCCATCTTGATCACCATGGATTCTGCTAAATAGAACTTGAGTGGAGCTTGAGAGGGATTACAAAAACACTTATGTCAGAAAAATATTATATCTATTTTTCAATTCAGTAGACAATTTGTTGCTATATTTATATGTAGCCTATCGTCAAAATCTGCATGCCACATAACCAAACTTTAAACGCTGGCTATGGTCATTCACCCATTCCACTGGAATAAGGACTACAAAAAATTATGGCATGACAACTCTCGTACGAATGATGTTAGAGATATATCAAATCTTACTACATAAATTTTGCAAATTAATATGTCACCAATTATTCAAAAAGAGAGAGAGAGAGTAATTTTAACATTTATTTATGGGCAATGTAATGAAGGGGTACCAATCATATTTATTGAGTAGATCGGATTTAGTTTTTCTGAGTGATGTGGTTGGTGACTTGAAACGATGCAAAGAAGGTATGGAACTTATAAGACGAATGCTCGAACGATAATGAAGACATTGTAAAAGGGCAACACTATAGAACTGAAACACCAAAAAAGGAGAAGAGAGAGATTCCTAATATCTAGGTTCTAATGCCATCTTGAAATCAGAAATTACATGCTGAAATGATAATTATTATTGAATCATACTCTATAGCCTACATCTACATGTATAGGCATAGTCTAGGACTCTAGGTGTAGTAGTGCAACAATTAGAATGTTAAATGGACCCAACTGAGTTTAGACCGAAGGAGAACACAATATACCAACTAGTACCAACATAACAATTAAGAGTCTGAATTTGGCAAGGATAGGGTATAAAACTCATGTTTTACACCATCTAATAAGAGATTGCCACATTAGTTTTTTACTTAAAACTCAATACAGCCTACCACATATAATAACATCTCACAATAAATTTTAAATTGGATTTTCAAATGGGTATTAGAATTGATTGAGTGTGATTGTGCATATTTCTTTAATATGTAATATGATAATGTGACATGTTGGGATTGGAGGGGTTAAACTTGAGTTTTACATCACATTCTTATAGAATTTAATCTCAACAATTAACGAGTAAGAAAGAACAATATGACTGTCATTTTGATAGCAAGCAATATAATTCTTCCAATATGAAAAAATAATTCTCAAACTTGTGCTTCCGTCAAGATGTTTAGTAATTCAATTTTTGGAGTAAAGAGGCCCCAAGTCTTCAACAAATAAAAATTTGGTTAGGGGGAAAGGGAAAAACGAGTTTTTGGCATATTTATTTATTAAATGTAATGCACCATGATTCATAGCATGAAATATAGACAAAAAATTTGGGTAAATGGTAATTAATTGGCTGAGGATAAAAAGATGCTTAACACATAGGCAGACAAGATTGATGGATTTATGAAATGGAAAACAGAAATAAGATAACATGGCAGATTACAAGGAAAAGGCACATGGGAAGTGCTGGTAACAAGGTTTGACTTGAAAAGAAAATCCAGTTCAATTTGATAATATTACATTAATTAAAGCCAATCACACATAGAACATTGGCTCCTTAGGAACTGTGACAAACTAGTATTTTTAGATAGCTGAAAAACTGTGATTAACCACCGTGAATCCTCCATCCACAGCCAAGTTATGGCCACTGATGTAAGCTGATTCATCAGAAGCAAGAAACAAAGCAGCCTCTGCAACATGCCGCGCCTTCAACACTATACCCTTCAAGTTGGCCAAGGCACAACTATTGCTTTCTACCTGACTTGGTTCCAAATTATAAGCTCTACAAGAAAGAGGTGTGGCAACTCCAAATGGGGAAATTGAATTTACTCTAATCCCATAAGCACCAAGCTCACCACAAGCTGACTTGACTAGGCCAACAAGAGCATGTTTCGATGCAGTATAAGCATGTGGACCAGTTCCTCCAAGTGAGGCTGCTGCACTTGTGGTGCATATGATGGATCCGCGTATATTTCTAGCTACCATAACACGTGCCGCATGCTTAATTGTTGCAGCCACTCCACGAACATTTGTAGCCATGGTATTGTCCAAACCATCGATGTCAAGGTCAAGGATGCCAGTTAAGGGGCCAATGATTCCAGCATTGCTAAACAAGACATCTAAGCTACCATATTTCTCCAAGGTATAATTCACTGTTTCCTCAACTTGCTTCTCATCTCTTACATCACAATGGTGATAACTTGCTCTCTCTGGACCTATTGATGCAACAACTTGATGACCCAGTTCATCTTGAACATCAGCAACAACAACAAAAGCCCCATTCTCGGTGAATAATCTCGCTGCCTCCTCACCAATCCCACTAGCTGCACCAGTGATTAGGGCCACCTTTCCTTCCAACCTGAAGATCATTGAGTATAAACCATGTTATTTAGAGGAAAATGATGAAATCCTAAGCAAGAAAATTGGAATGTTATTTAGAGGTGAATGCACTGGAAGATCTAAGGGGTCATTGAAAGAAAAACTTACCTTGGCTTAGACATTGGTGACCTTCTTGTTCACTTCTCAAACTTCCAAATGAGCCTCTTGGATCTGCTGCTTAAATTACCTTTGTCATATTATGCATTTATAGGATTTACAAGACTGCTGAGCTAAACAATGACATGTGTGTAAAAAAAACCTGCATTACTTTATTCAATGAATTGCGGACTGTGTGAAGTTATCAATTGTGTATATATATAACTATTTTAATCTCTTTGGTTGCGGTGAAAGGAACAAAAAAAAGTTAAAGAAATAAGCTTAGTGATGCCCCATCAACCATTCATTCAAGCCAACTGTACATACATATTTTAAACTTAATCATTGTATAACTGGAGTAAACTGTTTACACCAATTCAACCAAACCATTGCTTAATATATTTCTCTGACTTCAGTGTCTGTTTCTTAAAGAATTGCAATATTAATTATTTAGGCATTATTACAACTGGATCTATTATCTATTCATTTCAACTCTCCATGTTAGCATGATCACATTAGCCATGCCGTTACGTTACAACAGTTGACAGCCGTAGGGAGCAAGGAATTATTTAGTTGAAAGATAAATACATGCATACAGTAGGAAATCTAATGGTACGGGGTACGACTTATATTTATTTCTTATATAACAATCTGATTTCTGCATTTAGATATTCATAACAGAATAATCTTATGAAGAAAGACAATCTGTAAAAGAGTTGTTTAAAGTCCAAGCAATCTACTACCCTTTCAACTTTAATTGTGTCATCGACAACTTGTATGGGATCCAATGCAAACCAAGTCTTCTAGACTCCGCCTATGGACACACCTATTCTCATACCCAATTTCACAACTTATTGATTTGTATGATTATGAGTGATCGACGAAAAGTGATGAATCCATATAATCAGTAGTGGGAAGAAAATATCTACTATTCAAAGTTGCACAAGTCAATAAATTGTGCAAATTAAGAGTGCGATTGAACATGCACTTGAAATATTCTTATGTCGTAGTCATAGACCATGATACTACTAGGTATAGGCTGTGGTGCTCAAGTTAGTGACATTAGTGGCTCATGTTATTGGTTCCTGTCAACAAGGTATCAACATCAAGCTTAGGTTCCAATGTTTCGTGGGAAGATGTTTTGTGGGATATCTGACGTCCTTTTGTGGGTACTTCTATAAGGTTTCACTGTCAAAAATTCCATTTGTCGCATCCTTTTAAGTTTTAACTTTTGGTAAATATGGCTGAAAGTTTTGTTAGCCATTCCTTCAGTTTTTCTTTTTTTGAGAAGAAATCATTCTTTCAGTTGAATTGCCAAATTGGTATAACTTCATTTTTATAATCATTTAAATCTACAAAATTAATGTTAATTATCAGTTTTTTTTTTTTTTTTGGTTGAATACAAAAAAGGGGAATTAGGTGTGAGCTCATCGATCCTACGTCACGTGACGGTAATGAATAATATCACGTGTACCACACGGGTCTTGGTGGGGCTATCATTCAAACCGCTCATCTCTGGGTGTAGAACGAAGATGTTAATTATCAGTTGGTACAAAATGAAAATTTTATAATATCATATCAATATTATATTAGCATATTTGCTTATGTACATACAGTTTTCTAAAAGCCTCATTTTTTGTTTAGGTACACCTATAATTTTGCCAAGATGTCCGGTGACTGACCCAAACCCAATATGTGATGTGAACTCCAACCCAATTTTGAGCCAACCCATTTGTTACCCAAGTCAAAATCCAAAAAAGAGAAACCAGGCATTTGGACTGGCAGGTCCAGCAGCACAATGTTCATGTTTGACATTTGACACAAATATCCTGTTATACTTTCTGTCCGTACTAGGCCCAAGAACTTCACAGATTACAGACTCGCCACTCGTAGCCAAAAATAATGTGGCCTCACTTTTTGTCTGGACTTAATTGGTCTGTCATATATATTTTATGACAGCTTTTTTATAATAGCATCAAACAGTTTTCCACTGCTTGTGGACGCGGTTCTTCTTCGATGGTCAAATTACAATCGCAATCAGTCAGCCTTTTAGCGTTGTGTATCCCTCTCCTGATTCTCTGCTAGTAACAAACGATCATGTCTTCAACAGCAACATCCTATGTGGTTTCAAGCCCAAACTCTCTCAGTCCTACTCACTTGTCATCCACAACCACAACAAGAACCAGAAATGTTGTTCTATATAGCTCCAAACTTGTATCCACTTGGAGAGGCTGCTATTCTTTGAGGCCACCATCTTTTTCCTCTGAGCATTTCTTCAGAATCCCATATGGGTCCTCCAAGAGAACCTCAATTTCCACTGCCTCCAAGCCCTTTTCCCCTGTCACCATGGAATGGCAGGATTGCATGTAAAACTCTCTCTCTCTGTTTCTTACTGATTAGTTTTCTTTCTGCCTTCATTTTGTTTGTTTCTTAGATTATTTTGCTGTTGCCCAGATTCATAAATTTTAATCAGGAGGAAGATATTGGGCTATGTAACTGTAAAGTTTGAGTCTTTCTAAGTGCTCCATATGATTTTGATCACCAATTATTTGATGCATTAATTGGATACTTATGTATTAGATTTAGTGAAGTGGGTTTGTACCCAGTATGCATTTCATCTAAAAAATGGCTGCATTTTCTTTAAATATTGTGTATTATTTCAGCTAGAGCTGCACGGCTTTGCATAATAATGGCTGATCTCATAAGTTTGGTTCTAAGATGTTTCTAACGTGTTGATTCTATTTATGATGCAATGTGTGATATGATGCAAACCTTTTTGGTCAGTTCTCAGCATGTCTGGGATTTTGAACCAAATACCAGCTTATTAGTCACTAATATTAACTAGAAAACCTGACCAAATGCAGGGTTAAGATGGAACTTGATGTGCCTACTTCAGTTGCCTATGACTGTTACTCTGATCGCGAAGCCATTCCCCGTTGGATGCCCTTTATTTCATCTGTAAAGGTGCCTCTAGATCACACAAAATAGCTCTTTAGATCAGCTTTCATTCTAATGATTGAATTCATAAATATTGCCCTAATGAAATTGTTTTCCTTATTTGAACAAATCCAAAGTTTCCTTTGTAAAGTTTATAGCAGATTTCTAGCTTTTTATATAACTGATTGCTAAAACTAGCGGGCACTTAACTCAGTTTTAAAGCTCAGCTTAGTCTGGCAAACTCTCAACAAATTATTAAGACTGAAAAATTTGAGAAGGTAGAAATGGTTCTTTTCATGGCATCCAAAACTGCAGCTGGGCATTTTATGGCATGAGTAAAGTTTATCATTGAGTTTTAAGCCCTTCCATTTCATTGCCTAAGGAGTGTATTTGTGTAATGATGTTATTGAGTTTTTTGAGTCCCACATAGCTGGTCAGCTTCAGAATTGTGCATCTAAGAGAAGTTGAAATTTCTTTCTGCTTACAGATATTGGAAGACCAGCCTGCCCTATCACAATGGTCACTGAAGTATAAAGCATTTGGTCGTGATATTAAATTCTCCTGGCTTGCTCGAAATATGCAGGTAAGATGTTATGCATAACATATTCCTTTAATTCTTTTTTCCCTATTATCTTTCCTTCTAATACATGATTATCTTCTTCCTATGTTTGCCTTTAAATGATGTTATGATTAATTTTTGCAGCCTATCCCAAATCAAAAAATCCACTGGAGATCTCTGGATGGTCTTCCTAACAGGTAACTAGAAAGAGCAATACAGTATCAGAATAGTGTGCTTTGGTTACTTTTCTGTTTATTATTAGTAGTGCATGTCTGAGGCCTTTATTAGGCGAAGCACATTATGGCATGAGAGAGAGAGAGAGAGAAAGGGAGAGAGAGAGAGAGAGACCTAGTTCATGAAGTGATCAACTAAATTTGGAAAGTAAGCAAGAAACATTAGTATGTTAATGGTAGTGAAGCTTCTCAATGATGCCTTGCCATATTGACATTTTATGGGCTAGTTGCCCCGTAGTGCTTAGTATTGCCAAAATGACCGTGTTTTAGTTTCATTTCCCTAATGTTTTTACATGAAATTGCCAATGAAATTATTTAATTGATTTTTTGAGTTAAACCCCTATGCTTTCCTAGAGTTATATCACCTTTTTAGTGCATCTGTGTGTGCATGTTCATTTGGTTCATTGGTATATCAGTTGTCCAAAAAGGATAGATGTTGCACCAAGTGCCAAACTGCCTTAATTTGTTGGGCTTTGCTTGGGTGAAAAGTAGTATTTTACTTATGCTGTGAAGCACAATAAAACGAAAGAGTTGAAAATTGAAACTTCTTAAAACCATCACAAAAGGCACTTTCAGCCATTTAAGCTATTTAATTTTGACGTTTCTTGTGAACATGCACTGGAGATTAGAACGTACCACTGCCTGTACGTTTCATGAAAAAGTAAATCCAATGCTGCAGTTGCTTGATATTTTCATATATCAGATGCCTTTGTATATATATATTGTTATTTCATATAAGTTAATATCAGAACCTTAATAGATTGAATTTTACCATGGCAGAGGTGCTGTCCGATTTTACCCAAAAGGTCCAGCGTCATGTGTAGTAGAAGTGAGGCTTCTTTTTCTACAACTTTTAATATAAATTTTTCCAGTAATTGTTTTTATAGTGTTAGGAATGTTCATTGTGCCCCTCTTCTCTTCAATTTTAATGTCCCATAGCTCATTCAACTACAGGCCATCAAATTGATGCCACAATAAGGAGACAATATATTCAAATTGATAGTTGTAATAAAATGGCTATTGCGTCTTGGCAATTGATTTGATGGCCTCGAGGAAAAACCATATGCTGGACATGGAATAAGAGTACTTATTGAATAATTACTTCCCCTTTCAATAGCTGAAGCTCACTTATCAATTATTTGTATTTGTTCTTTTCAGCTGACAGTGTCATATGAAGTTCCTCAAATTTTAGTTCCAGTGGCATCAGTAAGTTTTCTGACTCTGATTTTAGATGTTGTTGCACTACTTCAAGCAGGAGAAACTCAAATTACTTACTCTGAACAAACATAAATATGTGTTAGAAATTTATGTGTTGTTTTGATTGGTAAATGATTGGGATGCATCATATAAGTAAGAAAACGTTTGGAAGCATATCCCTCATAGTTCCTTTAAAAACAAAAAAATTTCTTTTGTCTCCATCTTTAATGAAACGTGAAGACTTTTAAGTATAAGACTTTTCTGTTTCTTTTTCTATTAAAGTAGCCTGAAGTGTTCCATGACTTTTCTGATGCTATATATGTTTAGGCACTGAAACCTTTTCTTGAAAGCTTACTTGGACGAGGTTTGGAACGATTTGCATCGTTTGCAAAAACCTACCAAGCAGAATCAACCAGCTGATGGCGTAAGTGGAAATTATATCCCATGTTCAATAATTGTCACTGATTCTTTTAATGTGGATACCAAATCCAATTGTAATCCGTACTTTGTAGAGAAATAAAGCACAAAAAATAATTTTGATAATTTAAAATATATATATTATTCTGTTTCTCTGTAACATAGTAGGGTTAATTCAGATCAATTATGGTCATATGCGTAGTTTTTCCATATGTTGTTACTACCATACAAAACTGTATAATATTCAAGCTGTGGAGCAGTATATATAGTATTTCTAACAAGTTTAAGGGCAAATTACATTTTACTTACCTGTGGTTTGACCGAAATTTAAACTGCCTACTTGTTGTTTAAAATTTGACACTTTACCGACCTGAGGTTAGTTTAGTTAGAGTTTCGTAACATATCTCTGTTAAAAATATGGCTAAATATGTAGTTTTACTCCACTTTTATGTTTCTCTCCTCCAAAAATACAAAAAAACATAAAAATACAAGGTCAAATAAGATCAAAAAGGATCCAGCAAAACACTTTTATCATGATATTTCAAATTACAGGTAGGTAATTTAAATTTCGGTCAAACCTCATGTGGGTAAAGTGTCAAATTTCAAACCACAGGTAGGTAACTTAAATTTTGGCCTAGGTGAGTAAGTTGTAATTTGACTCAAGTTTAAAAATAAATAAAATAATAATAATAATAAAAAACACCTCTACCTTTTGTTTTACAACTTCCTCTTACATATTGTGCGTGTTCTAATACACTGTAGTGGGGTGCAAAAATCAAATTATATGGTTCAAACCATTTTTTCTATATGAGATTCTGCAGAGGGATTGTTTATTCCCATAGAAAAAGGTTTATTTGCTTCATGTTGACGAGTTGATCAAAGAGATCTCTACTGAGCTAGCATCAGTAAACCTCGCAAATAGCAAGGTCTATATCAATGTGCTTATGAAAAATGCCACTGATACCAAGCTGAAAGATGCACTTAATTGTCGTTGTTGGTACAATTATGGATCTGAAAGGGGCTAATGAAAGCATGAACTTGAAAGAGTACGCTGAGAGCATTTACATCAAGAGTCTGAAAAACGTAGCACCTTGCTACAGTGAGCTGTGCATGTTTGATGTAGTGTGTTTTTTGTGTGTTAGTTGTAATTAATAGCATTTTTAGCATTGTAGCACTTTTGATGTGAATGATCTGAGGATTCTTTCATGACAAGAATGGTGTCTGTGAAACAGGGAGTTGTAAGAACTCATTCCAGATATCACCACCTGTTACTTTCCCAATGACAGAGATCAGTTTGCTGATGATCTTGTGGACATCATACTGGTTGTTGCCATGATGTGATATGTTTGAAAGGCCCAAACTCCTTTTTTTATCCTAAAATTGAATATCAAAAATACTATTTTTTTTAAAAAAAAATAATGCTAAATTAAATAATATTTTAAAATAAAAAGAGATGTACGGTTAATTTTATTATAAAATATTCTTTTTTTTTTTGGGGGAAAAAAAGGGTTTAATGTTAGTAATTTAAATACAGTCAGGTTGTGTTAGAACTCATTTATCTCTTCCTTGTGTATGTATTTGTTTCTCAAAAAAAAAAAAAAAAATACTACAGTCAAGTTGGGTTTTGGTACCTTAAATATAAAAAACAAACCCTTCCCAAATCCTAAACCCACCCAAGGATTTAAAAATGTGAACCCAAACCATTTAAATAAATAAGAAATCTTTACTATTAGTCAGAAAACCAGCTAGACCCAAGCCGTTGCCATCCTATTGGAGGACTGTTTTGTTAATACTAAAAAAGGAGCGAAGTATTATAAGCTATCTTTAGATATTAGTGTAAAGATAATATGCATGTTTAGATGTGGGGAGTATTTTGTGTTTTGTTGGTACAATATTATGCAAAATGCATGTAACAAGCCAGATGCAGTAGTCAATGAATATGCTCTTATTTCTTTGCTTCGAAAGCTAATGGCTGCATAAGCTAATGCTGATTGCGGATGCCCCTTTTATGTTTTTGGTCAAAAAGTTTAGTCCAATTTATTTAAAATGTATTACGGGTAGGGCTGTAAATGAACCAAGCCGATCATGAACAATTTGGGCTCGGTTCGATAAAAAGCTCGTTTATATTTGTTTGTTTATAAATAAGTTAAGCTTGAGCCTTAGTTTTAGATTTGTTTAATAAACAAGCCGAGCCCCAAGCAAAAAAATTTGTTCAGGAACAAGCTTGTGAGCTATTAATCTTGATACAAAACAATTCAAGCATAGACTCATTTATAAGTTTATGTGTTAGCTGAATATATTCATTACACATATCTTAATAATGACATGGCCAACATAAAACCACTACCCATTACCTTAATTTTTTCTTTCCCTCTAAATTGACCGAGAACCATTTTAGACTATAGTTACATTTAAACATAAATTAATTAATTAAGTGGGTCACATATAATTCTTCCGTACCAATCATCTAAAATAAAGTTATGAAACATGTTAGTATTTTCTCATTCATAATAGTTACTGTAGGGTCAGATTCTGCAGCCCAAGCCCAAGAAGGTGTGGATTTGGAGCCCACTGAACCCAAAACAATAAATTTGTAGAGAGTGGGTGAAAGAGCTAGGCTAATAATGAAAATAACAGTATTAAACGGCAATGTTAACGGGAAGATTTGAATTAATATGTGCTCGGACGGGTGTAAATGTTTCGTCCGAAGAGGTGATTTTCATTGATGAACTTGGGTTACAATTGTTGGAGCTACAGTAAAGTAATACACTCTTTTCTCTCTCTTCTTTTTCGATCCCCTTCTATCAGGGACCCCTCTCTCTTATATAGTACTGCCTTTCTACATCTTCACCGTCCACTTGTTCATCATCTAGGCGCCCACTTGAGTGCATGTCCCATCACACTCCCCCTTTAGCCCTGTCTGAGTGGCGGTAGCTGAGGATGCACTGTTCAGGGGTCTTCTCCACATAAATGCGGCCAGGAGGGTAGGTGCAGTGCATTAAATGCGGTGGTTGAAGTCTGTCTCCTTGATATTTCTCTGTTCCTGTTACCTTCTTGTGTGTCCGAGGCCCCTTTCTCCCTTAACACTTGTCAAACAGATCACTTGAACCTCCCATACACGTGTCGGGCAAAAACCTCGTCGGATCCGAGGGTATCGGGCTTCTCGGACATATGAACATCTCCTCGGACAGTGCACGTACTCATCTCCAGACATTCTCCTTTTACATGGGCCTCTGACTGAGTGTCTTGGTCTCCTCGGACGAACAGTATTCCTCATATAGGGCCTTGGGCCCAATACGTTGGGTTGGGCTTTCTCCCCCCACAGTTACAAACAAGTATTTTTCTAGTTCATCACCATCTAACGAGAATGTAAAATTTGTATTTTGAACAATTTCTGAAGCTATAGGCAACGAATGATGAATGAATAAATTTAATTATGTAAAATTTTAATTTGAATAATAGCTAATCATAAGTAGGACTAGATGCATGACAAAATTAGCATGCTATTATTTTTTTGGCAGAAATACTATTTTCGTCCCTACATTTTCACCCCATTCCCACTTTGGTCCCTACTTTTTTATTTTGCAGCTTTTAGACCCTTAATGAAAAAGAAGTTCCATTTTGGTCCCTATTGTTACTCACTTAACAAAAATATTTTACGTGACAAACGAAGTGCACTGTTGGCACAATAAATGCTAACGTGTCCATTAATATAATATTTAAAAATTTATTTGCCTTTTTTTAAAATGCCATGTAAGCAATTTAATTTTTTTTTAAAAGTCAAAAAAAAAAAAAACTTCTAATTTCTAAATTTCAATTTCAATTGAAAAAAAAAAAACAAATTTTTTTTTTCCAGTTTTAAAGATTAGGAAAAAATTGTTTGCATAACGTTTTCAATTTTTCTAAAACTTTCTTGGTAACCTTACCAAACACAACATTTGAATTCAAGCTCATATTAACTTCTACTCAACGATTTGACCCAACTCATATTTTTAAAGCTCTCTCTCTTTCTCTACAAAAATCTCTAAGAAGAAATGGAAATCTCTCAAGCTCTCTATCTTTTCGGGCTAACTAAAGGTGGTTAAAGGTGAGCTCGCTCTCTCTCTAAATCTTGGCCAAAAACCCAGCTTTCTCTCTCTCTCTCTCTAAACCCATGGTCGAAAAACCAACCCTCTCTTTCTCTTAACTTGGCAGAAAACGCAGCTCTCTCTCTCTCTCTCTCTAAACCCATGGCCGAAAACCCAACTTTATCTCTCTAAATCCATGGTCGAACCCAGTGGTGGCTTTCTCTCTAAACCCATGATGGACTAACTATATCGGCGGTTGCTTTCGGATCTAGGGTTAGAGGTGGTGTAGGGATGGCAATTTTTCCCCACCCTACAAAGGTGGTGGGGCGGGGATGGGGCAAGATTTTAGCCCCGTACCACGAGGCGGGGCGGGGATAGGTTTAGACTTTTTAGACTTACCCTGCCCCGCATTGCTAAGGTTTATAATTGTAAATTTTTTATACCCTAAAACCCCACTATTTAAACAAATATATCAATATTAGCTTATTTTATTCTATCTAATGTGGTTCTTTGCCTTTATTTTGTTACGTGTTATACTATGAGTTTTTTATTTTTTTATTTTTTTTTAATGATTGTCTTGTTAAACACTTGGATATATTATTCAATTTTTTCTAAAAATTGATTTGATTTGATGGGATAAATTTAGTTATAATTTCAAGTATATTTTTATTAATGAAATAGGTTCCATTAAAAAAATTGTACTAGTTGTAGGGCAAATTAACAAAAAGTAGAGTTTTACGGGATGGGGTGGGGTTTCGCGGGGCCCCAAGGGGCGGGGATGGGGTGAGAATGTTTTCCCTGTCATGCGGGGCGGGGCGGGGACGGAGCAAGACAAAACTATGCGGGGCGGGGACGAAGACCCTATCCTTCGGCCCCGCCCCACCCCATTGCCATCCCTAGTGGTGTGGGTTGTCGGATTTAAGGTTGTGTGGCTGTTTGTGGTTTCTATTAGGGGTTTTGTTCATTGATTTGAGGCTTGAGTTTTGTGTTTGGTTGTGCATGGGGTCGAAAATCTGGGTATGAGATATGGGTTTCAATTTTGTGTTTTTGTGTTTGGTTTCAAAGCATAAGAAAATCTTGTTGAATGTCTTAGTGTAATTGTTGAATGTCTCTATGTTTTGTAAATTTTTATGAGCAAGTCTTTTTATTTTGTAAATCTGAGAGATTTTATGGGTTTGGTTGCTATGAAAATGCAAGAAAAGAAAAGAAAATATAGAATTTTAATTTTTTGGGCAAGGGGAAGAAAATGAAGAGCACATGTTCCACGTTCTTCATGTTCTTCCAAAAATAAAAAAATAAAAATATTTAATTATTTTCTTTTCTTTTTAAAAAAAATAAGAAGGTTAGAAATTTTTTTATTATTTTTATCCTGATGTGGTTTTTTTTTTTTTAAATTAAATTGTTGACGTGGCATTTTTAAAAAGGAAAATAAATTTTTTAATATTATTTTAATGGACACGTTAGCATTTACTGTGCCAACAGTGCACTCCGTTTGCCACGTAAGATAATTCTGTTAAGTGAGTAACTATAGGGACCAAAATGGAACTCGTTTTTCATTTAGGGACTAAAAGCGGTAAGATAAAAAAGTATGGTCCAAAGTGGGAATGGGATGAAAATGTAGGGACGAAAATAGTATTTCCGCCTTTTCACCCCCCCCCTTAATTTTAGAGATTTAAGCATTTAATAAAGTAATTTTTTTTAGATATCAAGATCAAAAGCTTGACTTGAGCTCAAGTTTGAGTTTAATATCAAGCTTGAGTTTGGCTTGACTAATTAATCAAACCAAGCCAAGCCAAGCTCAAGCTCAAGCTTTTTGGCTTTCCCACGAGCTCAAGCTCAAACACTATTTTTAGGCTTGTCGCGAACTCGAGCCAAGCTTGAGCTTTTGTATTTTCCTGACGAGCCAAGCTTGAACATGCACTACTTGACAAAGCTCAGCTCGTTTACAGCCTTAATTACTAGTATACTCTAATTTTTTTGCTACAATACTTATTTTATTTAATTTTAAATTTTTATATATAGTTGTGGGAGGGGTAAAATTCGAGTACAGAATATAACTCGTGGGCCAAGTCCAAGGAAGGGGTAGGGCCCACCCACGCATTAGTCCTTACCCAACATGCAGATGAGAATTCGAGGAGGAACCAAGAAGAGGTCGGCCTTCCAAGGAGACCGAAGAGCGAGCGTTCCTTGGCAATTGTTGGGCAGGCCACTTGCACTAGATAACAGAATACCAAAGAAGACAGTAGAGACATGCAAGCAAAGAAGAAGGAAAGTATCCAGACAAAGTAACCATCACCTCCATATTCAATGCACTGCACCAACTTAGCTGGCCGCATTAATGGAGAAATGACCTCTGAATAGTTCCTTAACAGCTTGCAGCACACTCTACTACTTCCAGCAAAACCTTGATGGGACAAGCATCTAAAGGAAGGTCAGTGCCTATACAAGTGGAGGGCTTAGATGCAATTCAGCTAACTATATATATATATATATATATATATATATAAAAGGAAGCCCCAATGAAAGGGGGACGAAAAACTGAAAGGAAATACTGACATTGTGTAGCACTATACTGTGATTAAGACTTGAACAGTCTATGAACAATTGCTCTTCGGCCAGGCCCGAGGAAGTGTTAATTCTAAAAATCCATTCTTCCTTAAATTGTCTAACTTTTAACCATCCATCTAAATCTTAAATCATACTACTACATTAAAGTTGACCTTGGAAACTCGTCATCTAACAAATTAATTGTATTGGGCTGTCTAACCTAAATCCACTATTCTAAGTGGGCTTAGCCTGCTGGACCTGCTAATAATAGTACTTCAACAAAGTTAAATAAGTTATTCCCAAAATTATATTAAGGACTCATTTGTTTTAGGTATAATTGTACTTTTATTCAACTTATTTTTTAAATCCAACCCTTCAATAAAAAAAGCTCTTCCAAATGAATACTATTTAATTTATAAATAATTTACTTTGAAAATCTGGAAGAGTATAGATAAATTTGTTACACCCTCCAACTGAGTTCAGAATTTAGATAATTGGCCCAAATTTGTTCCGATTGAATTCATGGATATATGAAGAAAACTTTTTTAAGGTTGGATGGTATTTCTTAGTCGACCGGTTCCATGCTAATTCACATATGATAATGTATATAAGTTTATGTTTCCTTTACCCTGTTGATTAAGCTATATAAAACCATCAAGCTTGATAAATCCTTAGAGAACGTCTTCATACATATTAGTTGAATTCCCGCACGTTGTGCGGTGCAACTTATTATTAGTTTTCTTCAATATTTCAATAAATTTGGTAAGAATTTTATAATTTTTAACGGGTTGACACCTCATAGTGTTTTCGACCTTGACATCCAGGGTTCAAATCCCCACCCCAACCATCAATGCATAAAAATAAAAATAAAATTAATAAATTTCCTTGTAAGAAATTGTAATATTTAGTTATTTTATAAACAAAAATAAAAAAGACACTGAATGTAGTGTATAAAGATTTGATCATATGAAATATATGTGTTTACAAATCTAAAATTGCATGATATAGTAGTTAATATAAATAGGTGTAGGGCTAAAGGCCCAGAATCATATATTGGGCCTTGGGCTTGGTCCGAAGATATTAAATGGTTTGAGAAGGGACAAATAGTTATGAGGGGTTCCAATTTTAAAGTCTCATACGTAAGGAACGAATGAAGGGTTGTCCGAGGAGGAACTCCTCTTCGGATATGATGAATGCAACTCAAATCTGTATCCCAACAATCAAGGTGACCTTCCAGGAGGCTCTAGTGATAAGGACGTGCATCACACACGTATAAGAGTGATGGAAACTCAGAAATATCTAAGGAAAAGCTGCTACCACCATATTAAATGCACTGCAACTACTTTTCTGACCGCATTTATGTGGAGAAGACCCCTGAACAGTGTTGTCTTGGCTACCACAACTCACAAAAAGCCAAAGAGAGTGTCTGATGGGACAGACACTCAAGTGAGGGCTCAGATGATCGACAAGTGTAGGATCAAGATGGTCCAAAGGGAGCTATATAATGTAAGAGACCCTCCATGAGAGAGAGATCGAAAAAATAGAGAAAGAATACTGTAACAATCAAAGTTGCATTTGTAATTAGTTCTATTGATTTATACTAAGATTTGCCTCCTTGGACCGTGAATTCATTTAGTCCTATGTGCCTTGTTCTTGCTTGATTATCTTTTAAATCCATACTAGCCGTTGTTAAATTCATTAGGGCCTAGTTCTTTGACCCACTCTCTACAAATCTATTGTACTGGGCTCACTGGGCCAATATCCCACATATCTCGGGTTTGAGCTGCAAAACATGTCCCTACAATAGGCATGTTTCATGCCTAGCTACTAAAAAAAATGCAAATGTCCTTCAATTTTTTTTTTTTATTCTTGATTATGTATTACTATTTTTTTCCCCTTTTTGTTAAACATTGTTTTAATTGTTGCAAAAACAACTAAATTTGAGCAAGAATACCATATTTCAAATCAATTGTTTCTCACATAACCAAAAAAAAAAAAAAATCAATCATTTCTTGTATAAATCTTAGAAAAATGATATTAAAATTTCATTATACTTAAAATAATTAATATAAAAAATAAACATATTTAATATTTCTAATTATATAGAATAAATACTACAATGTTAGTTTCCCCCCACATGCATATATGAATTCACAAATATATAATTTTTTATGGCTTTTATGTCAATTGTTATTAAAGCAACTAAACATGAAGAAAAATGTCATATTCTAAATTTATTATTATTATTCCAACTAAAAATTATTTTTTATATAGAGTTTATAAAAATAATCATATAAATTCATTTAATATAATTAATTAATGCACAACTATAGATAATTAATATATGAATTTACTCTCTTATCTAATTCAATAAACTAGTAATATTTTGAGAGTAATGTTCCACAAATTATTTTATAACATTTTTACAAATGGTTGATATGACCAACCTTTTATTGGTTTTCATCTAACCCACTATTAATATCATTTTTTCATTTACCAATAATCACTTACCACATTAGCAATTTGTAAAAAATTTTGTAAAATAATTTGTATCTCTAACATTATTCATATGTTGATATGGATGCAAACTTTAATATGGACAAAGCATCTTATAATACGATGCTTTTGATATCCGAGCATGATTTACTTTACTTTTTTTTTTTTTTTTTTTGTGAAAAGGAAAATTTTTTATAAACTAGGAATCAAAACCAGGAGCGATGCTATGCTCATACAACGTCCCAACATCATCTAAGCTCATTAGTAGAGCGACATTTGCTGGTGGGAAATCAAATACAAGAAAATCACAAGGAAGCACAGCTCCCCTCCTAGCTAGTGCATCCGCACATTTGTTTGCCTCCTTGTAACAATGCTGAATTTGTACTCTCGGGATTCTGGACATTCCTTCTCTACAATCAGCAACAATATTGTTATTTCCATTCGGATTGTGACTCGCATTCCTTATTAGCTTGACAACAAGCATAGCATCCAACTCTATTATCACCGCGGGCAAATTCAATTCTAAGCATAATTGAATTCCATCTCTCAACGCCCATAACTCAGCAGTAACGCTGGTTGTGTTTCCAATAGCTCTCGTATACCCCTTGATCCATTTACCTTCAGCATTCCTAATGATGCCTCCTCTACCCGCACCACATGAATTACCCATGGATGACCCATCTGAGTTGAGTTTTAACCAATGGGAAGGGGGGGGGGGGGGGGGAGAGGGAATCCATCTAACCTGAATAGTTGTTTTCACCCTAATATTCTTCCCATGAACGCCCAGGAAGGCAAATTCTGCAGCCTTAGCAAGCACTTCAGCTCTGTTAAGCTTTGGGGGGTTATTGTCTCTGAATAAAACCTTATTTCTATGAAGCCAAATGCTCCAAGCGCCAAATGGAAAGATAATATTCCAAGGAATTCCCAAGTAAGAGCAAACATTAGATTTGCAATTGGTACGAAGCCAATCCACCAGATTTATTCCATAGAACATTCCTATCGCAATTGGTGGAAAAAAGGAATCCCATACCTATCGAGCCAAGGGGCAATCTCTTAGCATATGGATATTTGACTCAGGAGCACTATTGCAAAGGGGGCATAGGTGGGAAATATTCATTCCTCTAGCTGCAAGAGTATCTCTGACTGGGAGGCTTAAATGGTAACATTGCCAGAGGAAGCACCTAATTTTCGTTAATGAGGGAATCTTCCAAACCCAACTACTAGTGTCCGAACCAAAAGTATGGCTATCATCTTCAAGACATGCAAGCTTGTAGGCATCTTTTAAAACAAATTCCCCACTTAGGGACATAAACCAAGAGAGGCGGTCTGAGCCAGCTACCACCATAGGCATTGGGTTGGCTTTAATATCTTGCCTATGAATTGGAGGAATGACAAAGGAGATGCACTCCCAATCCCAGCTACCCTG
This sequence comes from Quercus aquifolioides, assembly GCA_019022515.1. Classification (NCBI taxonomy): domain Eukaryota; kingdom Viridiplantae; phylum Streptophyta; class Magnoliopsida; order Fagales; family Fagaceae; genus Quercus; species Quercus aquifolioides. Next base: position 37,668,959 of record CM032336.1, on the reverse strand, counting down.
TTTAAACACATCTTTTAGTTGAAGATCTTCTTCCCTTTGATTCAAAGAGCCGGCAATGAGCTCTCGCAAAGTCCCTTTATTGAGCCACTTATCAAACCAGAAAGATAAGTTGCTCTCTTTACCTGCAATCCATTTTGTGCCTTTTTTTAAAAACAGCTTCCCCTTCCTTTATACATTTCCAAATAGGGGAGCAGCCTTTAATTCTTCCCAGATTGGCTTGATTCCCAACACACCTCCTTCGATTAATGTATTTATGATATAGTATCCGAGCCCATAGGGATTCTTTCTCATAGTGAAAACGCCATTTTAGTTTAGCAAGCAAAGCAGTATTCTTTTCCTTAGTTGCCTACAAGCCAAGGCCGTCATCTTTCTTAGGTTTCGTCACCTTTTTCCAACTCACCATATAGACTTTCTTTTTATTTTCAAAAGAACCCCATAGGAAATCCCGACTCAGCTTGTCCACACACTTGATGATTTTCAAAGGAAGGGCTGAACATTGGATGGTGTAGCTAGGGATAGCCGCAGTTACAACTTCCGCGAGCACTAGTCTTCCTACAATGGAGAGCAAGTGAGATTTCCAACCTGCGAGACAGCTTTGAACACACTCTATGACAAATCCAAAATCATGAGGGTCTGAAGTGTGTTTAATGGGAAATCCTAAGTATTTCCTTAAAGTTGGAGTAGATTGGAACCCAAGCGTGCTGCATAATTCCTCTCCAGTTTCTCTAGAAATATTTGGAGAAAAGAAGACTCGAGATTTTTATTACTCACCTTTTGCCCAGAGAGCTCACAAAAAGTCTCAAGGACATCTTTGATTGCAACACAATTTTTATGATCAGCCTTAGCAAAGAGAACCAAATCATCCACAAAGAAAAGATGCGAGAAGTCTATACCACCCGAAGCAACCTTGACAGGATCCCGCAACTTAGCTTCACACTTCTCGGAACTTAGAGCCCCTAGCACTTCCATACATAAAATGAAAAGGTACAAGGATAAGGGATCCCCTTGGCGAATTCCCCTAGAAGGAAGAAAATAATCAAGACCCCTTCCGTTAAACAGCATGGAAATAGAGGAAGTGGACACATAACTCATAGTAAGCGAGGTCAGATGGTTTGAGAAATTAAACAGTTTCAACGTATCTCAAATAAAGCTCCATTCAAGGTGATCATAAGCTTTTTCCAAGTCTATTTTAATAGCCATCACACATCCTTACCTTTCTTTCTAGACATAGAATGCACTAACTCCTGAACTATTATAGCATTGTCCACCCCCTTTCTACCGGGAACAAAGGCTGTTTGGAGGGGAGAGACTAGAGAAGGCAGCAGGTGTCTTATGCGGCCAACAATGATTTTGGTGACAAGCTTGTAGACTGTATTACATAGGCTGATAGGACGATAATTATTTAGGGACTCAGGACTCTTGCACTTAGGGATCAAAGTAATAAGAGTTCTTTTTAAATATTCCGGCACTACCCCAAAAGAGAAAATTGATTTCACCTTTGCTTTAACTGAATTCCCAACGATGAGCCAAAAACGCTGAAAGAACCCTGCATGAAGCCCATCTGGATCAAGTGCCTTATAAGGTTTGAAAGTTTTAAGAGCATCAAAAATCTCACCATTTGTCACTGGAGCCTCTATTTTACCTCTATCCTCATTGCCCAATCTGCATTACCAAAAGGGAGGGATCTAATCTTCTATAAGAACACTGGATTGTGATGATGAGAACATATCAAAAAAACCTTGTTTGATAAAGTTAGCAATTGCAAAGTCTCCATTGAGCCAATTTCCCATACGATCCTTCATGCAGGTTATCCTGTTTCTTCTTCTGCGGATAAGGGCCGACGTGTGGAAAAAAGCAGTGTTTTTATCTCCATCAATAATCCAGGAAATTCACGAATTCATACTCCAGAATTCTTCTTCAAGATGAAGGACCTCTGAGTATTTAGCCCTCAAAGCCCTCTCAGGTCAATCAGAGAGCTACTAGGCCTATCTACAAGAGCAGATTGGATATCTTTTAGCCTAGCACCAATTCTCCTCTTCCTTTGAAAGATGTTACCAAAATGATTCTTATTCCACTCCTTAGCTTTATATGTAAAGCTTGTCACCACGGCTGACAGACTGTTGGAAGTGCTCCACGTCTCCCTGACCACACCAGGAAAGGAACGATCAAATAACCACATTGGCTGGAATCTAAATGGGCGGGGAAAATGCAATCCAGTTTCGTGTTTCAACTTTAGAACAATAGTGCTATGATCTGAGTGGACCTTCTCCAGATGGTTAACACATGCTTCTGGATAGATATTGTTCCACTCAACATTCACAAACACCCTATTAACTTTCTCCTGAACCAGTTGAGTAATAGGACGAAGGTTGGACCAAGTGAATTTTAGGCCAGAGAATCCACGGTCAATCATTTTGCAGTTGTTTAGGCACTGCTGGAACTTCATAGCTTGACTCAAGTTCACTCTTCTACCCCCAAATTTATCTTCACCATCTAACACTTCATTGAAATCGCTAGCCATAACCCAAGGCATGGAGTGAAGACTAGCAACAGTGGTAAGGTTATCCCACAACAATTTCCTTTCAGCATATCTAGGGCTAGCGTGGATAGTTGCTAGAAGCCAGGAGGACCCTAGAGATAGGTCCTTTACAATGGCATAGATTTCCTGCTTGGTGGAAGATAGCTCAGACACCTTAGCCTAGCCTAAATCCCAGAGAAGCCACAGACCCCCAGTTAGACCAATATTATTAGCATGGATGGCTTCATCAAAAGGCAATCTGTCAGTGATATCCTTAGCCTTGGCACCACTCACCTTGGTTTCAGAAACAATCAAAATAGCAAGAGAGTGAGCTTGAACTAAATCACGAACAGAGTTATTAAAGGAGGGGTTAAGAGCACCCCGACAATTTCAACTAACTATATTCATATTTAACAAAATAAATAAGAAGTAAATAAAATTAGGAAAGGTGTGGGCCACTTCCCTCATCAAATTGCATTCCATCATCGTCGTGGTCACTCCTACTGTCAGCCTGCATGCTGTCTTCATTTTCTTCAGGTGGGTGGGGAGTATTTTCTTCGTAGGTTTGACTGGCTTCCTGTTTGGATCACAAGTTTGGATTAATTCTTTTCAAATTAGCTCTCAAAATGTTCTCAGTAGCAACGGACTGCAACATTACCAACTCTCCATTTTGGCCAAGATCCTGAATCGAAATGTCCTTCAATGGAACTTTCACTGAGGGTAGTGTCGTCTCAGCCTCTTCAGGGTCCATGGAAGTATCTCCGGTTTGTACCCCAGGAGATTTGTTTGGATCCACCTCTGCTTCGCCCTTCAACCCATCATGCTTAGAGCCACCAGCTGTGAAAGCTTTAAACCCAAGCAGAGGCTGGCCGGTGAGCCTCCATTACGTCATCGGCATCCTTGTAGGCTTGCTGCTTGTCCGAGTGGATATGTGAGATTCCTTCTCCTTGTTAGAGGTGCTAACCTGACTACCTTTTGCTCCAGCCAAATTTCGGGATTTTTGCTTAGCTTTCTATCCACAATTATGACTTTTGCTTGACATATGGTGTTGTGTCAGGCTAGGCTGATCCTCACCATTGATTGAGATAATGCCGTCTGCCAATAAGGCATTGGGAGCTGGGAGAGTCACGTGATTACGATTCCTATCGCTTTTTTCGGTTTCTGAATAAGCAAACCCTGATCGAGGTGGGCTCTTAGTCTGGCTAGGGCCAGGTTTGAATGGGCTTTGGTGTCCATATAAGGAAAGCTAGGTAGTATCCTTCCCAAAATCCTTGTTGACTTTCTTCTTTCATGCTACCAAGATCCACGGCCCAAAATTTTCTTTTGTCAGGTAGCTTTTGTCGTTGGTGTGGACTTTTTTCCCTCCAAATTTTCTTCATCGGCATCTTCCCCGTTGGCCTTCTTCACTGCTCTTGCTTTGTATGGACAACTTTCCTCCTTGTGACCAACACGACCATAAGAGAAACATAAAGAGCTAATTCCTTCGTATTGCATAGGTTGGGATATACCCCCAACTTTGATAAGTTTGATCAATGGTCTGTCATAGCTTATTTGGACGCATAGTCTCGCAAACCTTCCCCCAGATTCTGTTACTATGTGTGTATCAATTCACAAGACCGGTCCTATGGCTCTGCCAATGTCCTGCAGGACTAATGGCTCGTAGTACTCTATTGGCAAATTTGGTAGGCGAACCCAAACTGCGATAGTTGCTACATTCGCCTTAGTAGGGTTAAAGTTGGCCTCCCAGTTTCGAATGGAAAAATAATGACCACCAACAAACCACAGTCCTTCTTTGAGAACTTTGACATGATCCTTTTTAGTCGAGAACCTGATAAGAAAAAAGTCCTCGCCGAGATCAACACAGTCCATTCGGCCAGATGGCTTCCATAGACTTAGTAGCTTTGTCAACATGAACTAGTAGCCCACCGTCTTCCTGATTACTTTTAACTATCAGAGCATTAGACCATTGGGCTCGAATGCTAGCCTTCCTTTCTCCGGACAGATTTATCATGGCAATACCCGCCTCTAAATCTAATGTTTCATTGTCTGACTCCGCTTTAGTCTCCACATCATTTTCGAAGACAAACGCCTGTTCGTATGCTCCCAGTATCTCCCCCAACAGTTTCTCCTTGTAGGAAAATCCTCCCCCCCCCACCCCCCCCCCCCCAGCTGCTCTTGGTGATGAGGGAAAGCTAGACGTTCTCTGAGAATGGTTCTCTTTAACCTTTTTGGTGCTCCTCTCCAGCTCCTCATCTTCCTCTCTGGACCTTACAGCAGCTTCTTGAGACATGCTGGGGTCTTCTAATCCAACACTCGTGAATTAGTCGCTGTGACAAGGATGAGCATGATTTACATTGACCCCTAAAGCGAGCAGGTTGATCTCAATGACATAAACATTGCGCCGTGGATATAGACACTGCAAAACATCATGTGTACTTGCTACATCGAAGAAGGGCAGTCATTTGGTTTAGATTGGCAACGAAGAAATAAATATATTTTATTGAGAATATACACAGGGTAAACACTATAAATCAGATGTGGACCAAATCAAAGTGTGGTCACTCTGGACTGTTACAAAAAGAATCCACAATGACTTTTGAACACACAATAATAATGTATCAGTATACAACATCTCTACACCACCACCATCCACCTCCCTGGGTTATATATGTACATCAGCCTGGATCAACACCACAAATAGCTGAATAATCAGCACCTACAAAACTGCTAGCTGCTTTTTCTCCCATCTAGCTGAAGCAGCCAAAAAACAGTAATTATTCTCGGCTGACGAGATTTGATTCAACGTACCAGAAGCAAGGGAGAGAGATTTTATTTCAAAAAATGTATATACATTCAAGTGCCGGCAGAATAAATGTATATACATTCAACCGCTGGCAGAATCAATGTATGTATGTTCAACTGTTAGCACTGCCATCCAGCAAGCTCCTCAAGCTACAAAGGGCCTCTGCAGAGAGGCTACAGCACCTCATCTTTCGTTGCCGGGGTGGAGATGGCTCCTGGAAGTGATCTAGAGAAGATAAGCATACAATAATCACAGTAAGGTTGTCAAAGGTGTTGAGACGCAAGGCTTCCATGACAAGGTCCCTTGCACACTGCTCTGGGTCATCATGCCGCCGCAGCCCACGACGAACAAGACTAACTGCTTGCTGACTTGACATCACATCCCAAATTCCATCGCACCCTATGATGAGGAACTCATCATCCTCAGATAGAACCACCTGCTGGAACTCTGGCTCTGCAATGAGAGGCGAAGGAGAACCACGAGGGAACTTCATATCCCAGTCCCCCAAGGCTCGACTAACTGATAAAACACCATTTAGATACCCATCGTCAATGTATCCACCTAATTCTTCAACACGCCTCTTTTCTGATGGATAAATAGGTCTGTGGTCTTGAGACATATCAATTGCCTCTCCTTTCCGGCAGAGAACTGCTCTGCAGTCACCAATATTGGCAACCATGAGAAGCCTGGAAGAGAAGAAACTAGTCAGCAAGAGACTAAGTAATGCTGAAACAACTAAACAATATGATTAGACTAGAGCACATATAGAGCAATTGACAATTTCTTCTTGAGCTACCAGACCTTTGTTAGTTAGAGAAAGGCATAAAAATTATAAAAGTCTACATTTGCCCATCTGGCCCATATAGTAGAACCTGTGTTAAGGAAATCGGGAATTGTGCAACTGTTTGATGGTTCAAGTAACAAAAACAAAGGACATGTGCAATGAACAACACCAATATTCCAAACTCTTAACATACTTTAACCAAATTTCTATAATCGTCCAAAAAAAAAAGCCACTAATCATACATAAGAAACTAGATTCAAAGCACTTACGCTAGACAGAGCAAACTGCTACAAAGGAACCAAAATCATATAATTGAAACAATACTTTGCCAAGGAGAAACAGGGTGTTTTGACAAAATGGGAAGGAAAAAAAAATTCTAAAGCATGCATTTACCTTCCAAATATCATAGCAGTGAGAGCCGTCGTCCCTGAAGAACTGCTCACACTGCGGTCATCTGCTAAGGCTCGATCAGCCAGAAGAAATGCTTTCCGGACTGAGTTCTCAACCTCTTCTAAGAAAACATCATTGACTTCAGATGCTTGGGGGAAGTTGACATCTTCAAAAAGGAGTCTGATAACATTTTTTCTGATATAAGCTGCAGCTTCAGATCCTCCATGACCATCAAATACCTGTATAATATATATATCCTCAGTCAGCTATTAAGCAACACAACTATCAAATTTAAGGTCATAGCAACCTAGGCGCAAGCTCATTACCCCATAAAAAGCACTTGGTTTGGGAAACGTTAAAAGTGATCCAAAGTGTGAAGATAGATCATCTATCCGTATATGTTCATCTTCCATGTATCTTCGAGGACCAATATCAGCAAAGCTGCCAGAACGAATGTAGGGCAGAAATTGCAGGATGACAGATTCAAGAACTGCATCTGAAATTTTGTCTGCAGGTTTAATATCCTATAAATAGAAAGTAATTTTATGTCAAAATTTCACCTTGAAATATTAAATGGTTGAAGATACTAACTACTTTATTACTAACACTCATGCTAATGCTACTAGTTATGAATTTTGTTCACCTAGTGAGCACACAAAAACTTCCAATTGTTGAAGTATTGGTTATATAGCTTCAATGTATTCGCAAATTGTAGAATACTCATCAGTATAGCTAACCTTAATGTCCAACAACCATCAAAACACAAAAGATAATGGAACCACATACCTCAAATTCCTTGTGCCTTATTAAAATTTCTCACAGGCAACCATAGGTTACTAATTTCAAAGGCTCTCTAGTGAAATCATATCAATGTATATATTGAGTGAATTTATTAGGCAGTTGTATAAGATTGGTTAATGCTTATGCCAAACTTGGTAAAAATCCTTATATTATGTTTTATGTGTAAGAACTAAAGTTACATCAACTGGTTAATTTGAGGTGAAAATGCATATAAGGTCAGTTTTTCAAGTTATTAGACATCATTTATGTTGGTTACTTCCTTAAGACTAAGAATAAAATTTTCTTTACTTATCAAAAAAAAAAAAAAAAATTATGTTGGTTACCATTTATTTCATAATTATAAGAGTAAGCATGCTCGTAATTTAACAAAAATATTGTGAACTCCTTAGATTTAGACTTCCATCCAAGCCAACAGCAAAATCAAAAGATTCTTACAAATTCATAGATTCAAACTTCTTTACATCTAGAAAAAGAATTCATCTTTTGCGTACACCTTTTTTGGTTAGAAGATGTTGGGAAACAACAAGAACAGCAACATCAACCATGTCTTATACCCAAAACTTTGGGTCCGCTATAGATCCTCAATAGACTAATCAGGCTCTACTAGATGTATTCAGGGGCCGCCCAGGCAGAAGATGTTAGGAAAGTTTTTAAAAACATTATTTCCTCTAATCCTTGAGAATATTCCCACAATCTCTAGTGACAGTATTTTAGCTGAGGATCCAAGAAAGTTGAACAAAAAAAGAGAGACTTTCACCTATTTTCAGCTTCAACCTCATTCAAAACAACATAGAGTAACTCCAACAAAACCAAACTAAGAATTCAAATAAACTACACAAAATGATATAATACTGGGGCAGCTCACATCACATTAATCTAAATCAATGTATCTATCAGCTATCTAAAACATAAACTAAATACAGTTTTAACACCCAATTACAATTCTCAAGCAGAAAGATGTGGTATCCTTATCATCAGTAATCAATCCAAAAATCTCTACATATTTCACATAATCATCAAACAAATTCAGCTAAAGTCAACATCTAAGCACCAAATACAACACAAAAACAAGTCCAAAAAATAAAAAATAAAAAACTAAAATTTCAACTTCATATCCAAAATTCCAACATACCCACTAGCCAATTTCCAATTCTAAGTCCAAAGAAACCAAAAACAAAACCAATCAAGAAGAGAAAGCTCACCGCTTGAGAACTTGATATGTACTGAACATCCAACACAGGCACGCTCTGTGGGCACACAACTTCAGCTTCAACTACCATTTTTCCCATATCATTACCAGACACAAACTCCAAAACCAATTAGCTCCAAACTACAAAAACAAGAAAAATATCTTTGGAATTTTTCTCTGAACTTTCTTGAGAATTTTCTCGCACTTTCTCTCTTGGGTTCTATTGCTTTCGTGAATTGTTTTGATAACAAAACTTCAGAGAGGAGCGGTTGAACTAGTACTTATAGCTAGTCATGTAAAGGAACCGGTTGACCGGTGGCTACCGGTAAAAATGTTTAGATTGTGACACGTGTGTGATTTTAAACCATAGGATAAATAGAACTGTTTAGCTCACAAGCGACGAGATTTTTCGCTTGACCGACACGTATAAAGTTTCCAAGTTGACGCGTGGGCTTTGAGGTGTTTTATTATTATTTTGAAATGACTTAAATGCCCTTGTAGTGCCTTCCGTGAATGAGCTGTCGAGTTGACTTTTCTAAGCGTGGGGAGGAGGGGTATAGAGATTAGAGAGATGGTTAAGGGTAATTTGGGGAACAAGTAGTTGTTGCCGACCCAGGAATTCCATTTGTTTGTTTTGAGTTCACACTGGCTGAATGGTGACATAAGTTGTTTACGTTGCTGATGGTGTCAGAAACCCCTTTTTTTTTTTTTAATTTATTTATAAGATAGTTTTAACTTATTTTGATATGCTGTTTATTATTTTAAACCTTTTATTCGACAACGAGATATTTTTTGTATAAGATAAAACCTAAATCTCTTATTTAACGATATAAAATTTTATCAATTGAGCTGACTGAAACTTACATTATCAAAAAACGTGAATAAATAAAAATTCCCTTATATTTTTATACAAATGACAAGCTTCTTGGAATTGTTGAACAAGGATAGATCAGACGCAGTTGTTGTTGCATCAGGGCCGTGTAAAACGCCAACCCAACTTATGGGCCTATTATATGGAGTGTTGGACGGTCCAGATACAATTGACCAGTTCTAATTATTAGTATTAAGAACTACAGTCATTATTATGACTTAGCTGAGGCTTTTTTGACAACCCTAGTAAATAGGTTTCCCCAACTTTTTTTTTGGTTGGGTTAGGCGGATAAGAGGAAAAGTTGAAAACCTAGGTTTCTAGAACGTTTCATTCTAAAATAGGAGCATTTTCGAACATTTTGTGATAATACAATGGATATTGGATATAGGTTACATTCATTTTTTTTTTTTTTTTAACAATTAACATTACTTTAAATAGTGACTATAATTTTGGAATCGCTACTTTTTCATTCACTTTTACTATTTTTTTCTTCTCATTTAAGGTGCAGAAATTAATCCTATAAGAGTGAGGTCCCATTAGATCAAAAAATCACTAACTTATACATTACTTTGTATTAACACATAAAAATGATTAAATTTGAATAGGCTAATTCGGATATAAATTCAATTAAATTACTTGTCATTAGAGTATCAATATCATCAGTTTTTGTAGTACTCCAAGAGCTATTTGTAGCCAATATTTTAGTGATATTTTGGTTGCTATGTAAAATCGTCCTTTCTTATTAGTGCAGTCTTTTTCTTTTGTGTGTTTGTGTTTTGAGAAGTTTCGTTAATCCACACCTCCTCCATGGTCACAATGTAAAGAACAAAGAATTTTCATTGGGGCATAAGGAATCAGAAACAGAAAAGGCAAACTTGGCCCAATACTAGGTTATTAGTGTATTTATGTTTAAAAATTTACGTATAAAGTAGGTAAAATAAAACATGTAGAATTTGCTAAGATAATTGATCCTAATTAATACGTTGACCTTCATTTCATATGCCTATACATGACTGCCAATAATATAAATCATGGGAAATTATTGTCTTTGTAATCTGGTTGGCTCTTCATTGATCATGGTCATAACACTACTTATCCTAATTAGGTATCCAAATAATATGCATTTATATATGGAGTACACTTGGCTTTGTGTTTAGCCAACCATGGACCATGGATTTAACAGTAATTATTATCCTAATTATGTATCCAAATAATGTGCATTATATATGGAAATATGGAATACACTTGGCTTTGTTTTATTGGAGCATTTTCTACGTACCTACCTAGAAGTATATTATATACTAGTGTATGTGATAATGTGATTAGAAAACTGGGTCAGCGCACACGGATTGAAGTTTGAGCCATTTTATAAAAAGTTTCTCATCAGTGCGTTTGGTGGTCCAACCACTGAACCAAGATGTTGACTCAGCTCTTCTTCGTTGGTTAACCTAATTGGACACTGATTCCAATTACACAGTCACTGTTTTGTGGCTTGGATGGACTTGTTTATGCTCTTTTAATTTAACATATAACACAGGCTCAATTGTCAGTTTTTCCATGATAAAGATTAAAGAATATAATTAAGGCCACTAATTTGCTTTGTTTCACTGTACGTTTTGTCTGGCTGAAGTCTGAAGTGAAAAGCCTTCTATATCAGGGCATTATGGCACACACAACTGTTTTTTTTTTTTTTTTTTTTTTTGTTGCTAAATGGGAAATATAGGGATAGTAGGCCCAGTAGTATATACCTATGTATATATTGGGCTGGGACCCAATCTGAGAACATTAAGTAGACTGAGGATGGGTAAACACTGTCATGGCAGTCCGTGTTAGTGAGTGAAATTGTGAGGTTTGGTCATAAGAGTCCAAGAAGGTGGTTCGACGATGAATGCCTTCTCGGCTAAGCAAAGCCAAGGTCCGAAGGTGTGGTCTGCCATCTAGGGTAACGTTTCGGGAGATTTTATTGATAAGGGATAAGCCTCATAGAAGCATAGGACAGAGAGAAGCCATAAAATATTTAAGAGAAAGCTGCTACCACCGCATTGAATGCTCTGTAGCTAACTCTCTAACCGCATTAATGAGGAAGTGATACCTGAACAGTAATTTTCAGCCTTACAGCTACTCCTAAAGATTTCAGGAAAGTGCTGATGGGACAAGGATCAACACCAGCGATCTAATCTACACGTGGAAGGCGGTGATGAAAGGAAGAAGATAGTATAAAATAGAAAGAAGACCATAAGGGACGAGATCGAAAAATTGGGAGAAAAACACTATAAGAACAAGAATTAGACTTGTAACCAAATTCAAGAGAGAGATATACAAGAACTGGTCTTCTTAGGTTGAGCTGAGACGATTTTCCTCGAATTAAACTATTTTATCTTTGCTTCCTTGTCACTTGGGCCAATTATAATTGTTATTTGACTCATTAGAGTCTAGTTTTCTAACATATTCTCTACAAATTCATTATATTAGGCTTTTTGAGCCTAATTCCTTTAACTCTTTGGGCTAAGGGACCAAATCTTGCCCTTACAGGAAATTACACCCTATGTTAAGGGCATTTAGATTTTATGCTTTGAAGTTTTAGAATTTTTATTTTATTTCTGAAGTTCTATTCCATTTACATTAGTAGCTTATTCGCACATATTTTTTATTAAGTATCACATAAACTTACCACACGTGTTTAATAGGCGTTTATGTGAATAAATTAAATATGAGAAGATAAAATGAAATAATTTGCAATTAATTTTCTATTTTTTAACCTCTATCGAAATCCGTGAAAGTGATAATGTGAAACCAACGAGTGGAGAACATCTTTTGCCTCTTACCACTGCGCCGCCTTCCTGTCAAAGTTAGGACTTTGGAATACTTACTAGTCAAGTTGGAATTTTTTTATATGATACATATGAAGCTTATCATCCAAAAAAAAAAAAAAAAGTTGGAATTCTTTATATGTAACATACTTTGTCCAAGAGATTAATTTAACAATCTGTCAAAATTATAAGCTTTAGCTCTATCCATTTAAATAGGAATTTAAACATGTCAAACTTTTATGACTTCTCATTAATCCACTCAATCTATACATCCTCTTTATCCATTTATATTTATAAATCCACTGCATCTTTACATTTATAATTTATTAACTATAAAATGTAAAAATGTTTTACTTCAAAACAAATCTAGTCTTCAAAAGTACAATGTTCTTGATTAAAGAATCCATATCCCTGCTTGCAATGTGATTAATAAGCGTTGCAATTCCCTATTCTTAATTTCTTCTACGCTAAAAACTTTGTTGAAGAGCCAGAACCATTGTCTTTCTAATAATAAGAAGACAATGTCCCTTGAATAAGATAAGGGGATGTGTGAGAAGTGTGAAAGTTTTAACTTAAAAAAATATGTCTGTGTTGAGGATCATTTTTTCGAAATAGACAAAGGCAACCCAACCCAGCAATGCGGGCAGCAGAGAAACAGCAGACCAAGTGAAAGAAAACCATTAGGCCCAAGCGGCAGGAACAATGGATCACAGGCCCCTCAATACGAATGAATGGGTCTTGAGAAAGTAAGTGGGCCTAAAAGACCCAGAAAGAGAGAAAATAGCACCCATGGGCAGTATATGTTGTGGAAAAGAGAGAATGGGCTACGGCAGGCCCAAAGTAAAGTAAACAAAGAAAGTAGGGGATAATAGCAAGCCCATGAACCCCAAGGATGAGAATGAGTAAATTGGGCCGGGGAAGCCCAATTAAGTTAGTAAGAGCCCATGGGATGCGGAGTTAGTAAACGGACCAAGGACGTCCAAAGAAATGGACCGGAGAGGCCCAAGGGAAAAGAAAGGGACATGAGAGCCCATGAGCAAGAACACCAGTGGCCACAATTAAGCCACTGGGGGAAAGAATGGAACGGCAGGCTTGAGAAAAGGCCCAGCAGGAAGAAGCCACCGCGGCAGGAAATGCTAAATAATGCGGAAGGAAGCAAAGACAATTAAACGAATTGGGCTAAAAGGAACACGAAGCCCAATATTGAGTAAGGCCCAGATCCTGAAGGAGCGGGAAATCAGAATAGCAACTCGTGAAAAGCCAGAAACGGACGGCAGGCAAGCAAAGTCTCCAGTCCACGGCAAATGCATGAACAGCAGGCAGAATTCAGACATAAACACGCGCAAGACCCAGGCACCACCAGCTTGTACCCAGCCAATACAAGACATGGTGGGGTCGTGGGGTTAGAGGTAAGAGGACATGGTTTGGAGGTGGGGAGAAGGGAAGACCTGTTTTGAGGTTCCTGCTCAAGCTCTTTTGGGGGATACGTCCTGCTGGGATGACATACCACCCAAAAGAGGCAAGGCTGAGTTGGAACCAATAGGTGCATGCCATGAGGGATAGAGAGAGAGAAACATCACCGCGGCAGGCAGAAATGCCACGGCAGGCTAACGGACAAAGTGGTTGTCTTTGTCTGTAGTAGGGTACCCGCAGATGGAACAGTAATGGTCGGCAAGTACACCCGGACCAGACAAAGGTGGTTGGAGGGTAGAATAGTAAAATCTGTTCACGGCAGGCACTATAAAAAGGGAGCCTCTGCCGTGTACAAGAACAACACAAGAAAGCAAGACAATACAATACTAAAAAAAAAAAAACTCTGTAACACACTTAGGAAAACAGGAGAAGCACGATATTAAAACCACAAAGGTGGAAATCATTAAGGAAAGACTAAAAGGAAAAAAAAGGGAGAAAAGATAGAAAGAAAGAGAGTGAGAGTTAGTGGCATGCACCGATAGGTCTCTTTCCTTCTCTCCCTCTCAAATCCCTGCTCTCTTCTATACTTATTTCGGGTATTGTCCATTCGGGTCCGCCTCCCTCAAACCCATTAACTTCCACGGCAGGATTTCTATTCCTCGGAGGTTAATCACGTTGAGAAGAGGCGTTCTTCCTCTTTGGCTTTACTTCTGCGAACCGAACTGAATTTGTTCCATGTTTGTTGATTAATTTTTATTACCATTCTCCTTTACTATTTATTTGTCAAAAATTGTTAAATGTTATTATAGTTATGGATTATTTGGTCATTTCCCATTGAAAGGACTATCTGGTCATTCCAAAATACATGGTTCTGTTTATCAATTATATCTGCCTGCCGTAAGTTTTTCTCTGAAACAGCTCTGTCTACCGCAAGCATTTTTCTGAAGTAGCTCTGCTTGCCGTAAGCTTTTCTCTGTAACAAGTCAGCCTGCGGTAAGCACTCCCCTGGCAGACGAGGCATAGTTCGCGCACAAGTCGGCCAAGTTGAGTTCCAGTTGGCCCGGTCTCGACTCCTGCAACCCAGAACACTTGGGCCTACAATCACGAAGGGGCAGCCCAGCCCAATATAGCAAAAAAGACCCCCAGAGTCTGAATCTCTGAAGTTTGAACAGAAGGATTAAATATAAAACTTAGCCAAAAGAAAAAAAGAAAAAAAAGAAAGATTAAATATAATGGGGTGTGATTAGCATTGCAATAAAACAATTTGCTGGGGTTAAGTTTTATTATTGTGTCATGCTTGTAGACATATTTGGAATGCTGGAGAAAACGTGTGCACAATATATATATATATATATATATATATGGAGTATATATTTAAATTTGGTGGGCAATTAAAGTGGTCAACTTCCATGAAGCACATGGCAAAATACAAAGCTAGAAAATTATTATTTCTCTGTGACTATTATAATTGTGATCCAATCTTCAAAGTCACACTTCGATCTTCACGGTGTTGACCACATTGGCCATTATAAATCAGTTGAGCTATGGGCTTCACTAGTTTTGCTTTTTCTTTTTTGTATTTGTTGGGCTTGGACGCCTCTTTATTTTCTGACTATAACATCATCATTCTGGTTGAAACAAAGCTCAGGCCCAAGTCTCTATTGTTGACATATGCATGCCAAACCAAATTATAATTCTATTTATAAACGGAGTGGGCTTGGGCTATATAAACAGGCTTATTGTTTATTGGAAGGATCGAATTACGTAAAAAGGACCCAGTAGTCTTGTTTCAAATAGTCTGCTTACTCATCAGTTGAGATCAATTGCTCCCATTCGTTCTATAATAAATGTTTTTATTTTATTTTTAATCAGGCCTAAACATCAATTACTTGCCTAGTTGGGGAGATCTCTTATTCGACAATAAAAGACTTTACCCATTGGCAGAGCCACATTAATTTTGAAATTTTTTTAATATATATATAAATTTGAATATTATAGTGTGGCCTCTCAAATATAAATTACTAGCCAAAGGCCTTGTAGCTGAATTGACATATTCTCATACACAAAGTGCTTGGGGGTCTAGGCGGGAAAGGGTTTGAGCTGCGGGGTTAGACTTTACAAATTGAGGTAACTAGATCTCATATTGAGATCAATAGATTTTTGTAGCTATTGATATATTGAAAAGACAGTTTATAGAAACAAAAAATTTCATACCTGCCTCATGTGGCAAATTATTACTAATAAGTAACAAAACGCCGTCGGTATTAGATCTAGATAAAAATTAGTAAAAATTTGGCAATTCAACTACTGTAAACAAATATTGTTAAATTTTGTGTAAGTAGACATTACTCTATTGAAAAACTTTTCTTATTTAGAGGACCCGGAACCCGGAACCATCCTTAATCACTTTGTGAGCATTATTGGAGAGAGAACCGTGTTGGGCGTGTCTACTGATCTCATTAACTGTGTTGTGTTGTGTTGGTAGCAAACACAATACAGCTAATGGTCTACGTCCAAGTTTTGGATGGTCCAAACTCCAAAGCCTATGCTCGATCGGTTTGGTTAAACCTAATTGGTAGTAGAAATAAAGATCATAAATGCCTTTAATTGAAGGAGTAGGTTTAGTTACCCTTTGGAATTTAGCTAATTAATCAGAATCCCTCTGGAACAGCCTCTCATTAGCACAAAAATCATTAGAGCAGTACAGCCTTAAATGGATAGATTGAGTTTATTGAGCTAGAAAGAAGTGCCAATGTAGTAAATTCACAATGTTGTCTGTGGGGGTGAAAAGCCCAACCTAACGTATTGGGCCCAAGGCCCTATTTGAGAACCACTGTTCGTCCGAAGAGATGAAAACACTCAATCGGAGGCCCATGTAAAAGGAGCATGTCTGGAGAGGAGCACGTGCACGATCCGAGGAGATGTTCATTTGTCCGAAGAGTCTAATATCCTCGGATCCGAAGAAGCTTGACCCGACAGGTGTTTGGGAAGCTCAAGTGATCCTTCTGACAAATGTAACGAGGGAAATGAACCTCAAACACGCATGAGGATAATAGGAACGAAGAAATATCTAAGAGACAGGCTTCAACCATCGCATTAAATGCATTGCACCTACCTTCCTGGCCGCATTTATGTGGAGAAGACCCCTGAACAATGCATTCTCAGCTACCGCCACTCACACAAGGCTAAAGAGGGAGTATGATAGGACATGCACTCAAGTGGGCGTCTAGATGATGAACAAGTGGACGGTGAAGATGTAGGAAGGGAGTACTATATAAGATAGGGATGTCTCTAATAGAGGGGGATCGAAAATCAGAAGGAAAAAAGGGAGTACTCCATGATTGTAGCTCCAAGAATTGTAACCCAAGTTTATGAAATAAAAACACCTCTTCGGACGTTGCGTTTACATCTGTCCGAGCACGTTTTAATACAAATTCATCCACAAACATTGTTGTCTAATACTGTTTATTCATTTCTAGCCTAACTCTTTCACCCACTCTCTACAAATTTATTGTCTTGGGTTTAGTGGGCTCAAAACCCATACCTTCTTGGACTTGGGCTACAAAAATTGACTCTACATTGTCAATGAAGAAAAAGATTGAACACACACAGCAGAAATCCACCAAAAGTCCTTATAATTCATATACGTTCATAAATATTGAAACAATCAGAGCAGACGATATGGTCAGATTATGTGGGTGTTGACTTGGTAAGCATTCTCATACTTTTATTGCCATTCAATCCAATCATGGGGTCCATGGAAATTCAATTTCATTGAATGGAATCATGTGCTAAATTGATGTTTTATACTTCCCATGCATATCCACCAACAAAACAAAAAGAAAAAGAAAAAAGGAAAAAGAAAATTTCAGCTCCCTTTATGAAATCATTTCTGGATACAACTACAAGTGTGTGTTTCCTTGTGTTTAATTTGCCCTTCTTTTTTTTTTTGGTGGGGGCTAGGGGTTGATAACTACTTCAATTTGTTTTCTTCTTGTATAGATGGACAAGTTAGCCACCTTTATCCAAAAGTACGTGGTGTGCAAAAATAGATGCTGCATTATTTAGTCTTTTTTGAAATAATAGGATGATCGGATATGTGGACAGGACTCATTTCATCTCCAATGCCCATTGTTGAAATCACTAATTCTTGTTCTTGTTGTAATGGGGGTCGGGTTGATAAGGAATTTACTTGAATTTCATTTGAAAAGGCATTTGATAATGATTCCATCCTAGCACTTAAAACCAAGTGCATGTTTTTACCATGAATTAGAATTTTAAGATTTAGCGTGAAACTGGTAGAGGACGAAACAAGAAGAAGATATGGAAGTAACAGTCAATACCTTATGATGCTATAGATAATGTAAGAAGTTGGCGAAGTAAAAGAAAAAATTATGACAAACAATTAGTTGTACTGTTCAAAACCGTGATGTTAAGTATGCGTTTGAATACCGCTTATTTTGCTAAAAACTGAAAACAATAAATTAATAATAAGAAAGTTACTGTTCACGCGCGGGCTACTGTTCATTTACCTACTTGCACTATTCATGTCTCATGAACAGTGCAAGAGGCGCTGGTCAAAAAAAAAAAGAAAAAAAAAGAAAAGAAGCCAGATGCAGACGCTCCAAACACAAACGTAAACCAAACGGAGTTTAAGTAATAATTCAATGATATTAACATCCTTTGCTGTGTCGGATTTGAATTTCCCTTCTTCCTCTCTAATATCTACCTATCTAAAAGCATGATGCAATACAACGACCTTATATCTTAATACAATATTACACAACAAATTTATTTTTTTTTCTTCGAAACGTTCTAAGATGGTAAGTTGTAATTAGTGATATATCATTTTTAAGTGAGACAACCAATAATATCAATTTTATTGTACACCAATCACAATTTATCACTTTAGTAGTCGTGAAAAAGTTAGTAAAATTTTTCATGCAAATAGATTCTATTGATCTTAATATGGTTGAAATAGTTGTTGAGGACACAACATTTGTCAAAATCTTTTTCAAGGTTGGAGTATTATTACTGGATTCACTTTTATTTGCACATATCACAATGAAAATGATTGTTTTTAGGAATGTTGTTAATGTCCATGTTGAAATAGTTTTGGGTTTGATCTTTTGACTTCCCCTTGATTCATCATAAATAATAATAGTAATAATAACAAAAAGTATAACAAAAAAAATTACATGTCCTCAACACCACATACGGATAAGGTACATAATTGTACATCATGGGGACATTTATGAAAAATCTTTGATTTTTTTTTATTTTTTTTTATTTTTATATAGTTTAAATCTATGATATTTGTTTTTGAGGATTATTTTTTATCATTAGAGTAAGACATTAATTGATTTTTGGTATAAGTCAAAATCGAACCCAAAATTTCTTATCCAACGAAAAATCGTAGACCTCAACTTAAAGGACATGTCACATGATACATTTCTTGAATCTTGACCATTTTTATTCAATCACTCGAATAATATGGACACCTTTTTTTGGTTTTTTTGTTTTTCCTCAGAATATATAGGACGCATATTCATTAGAAGAAGTCCAGTCTACATAGAGCCTCAAGGCGCGTTTTGAAATTATTTTAAGGTTTGAAGTCCAATTGAATTATCAATTTTATCACCATTAATCAATTAATCAAAGCCAAAGTCTGTTTGACAATATAATGATAGTATCATATATGAAATTACAAAGCAAATTAAGAGGATAGTTGGTCAAATCAAAACAATATTTATTGAAATTAGGAAATTTCCTGTAATTTTAAATTACGCGTGGATGTATGCATGGCCTGCCCTATGGCCCTCCAATAAGGAAAAAAATCAAGTGGTTTAGGTTTAAGGTCTCCCAATAAAAGAAAAAAAAGGCCATTTATTACTTATCAAGAAAATAAAAGAAAAAAAGTCCTAAAAATTTGTGAATATAAGTTATCTTGACTATCCTCAAGAAGACTTAAAATTGTTAACCAATAAAAATCAAGCCCAATTGAAAGTGTGGGATTGAACAAATTCGTGAGGGTGGCATCGGCTCCTCGGCCCCTTCCCAAAGTGAACAATACCTGATTGGGGAAAGATTCGTTCCTCCCACAAAAAGCTTTGATTGTTTAAATAATTTCACATTATTCACAATTAATGTGGCGTAGTAGTTTGAGGCTTCAACTTCTGTATGTCAATAATAACTCACATTAAATTCTCAAACATTACCCATACAATTCCCACATGACCAATGACCATACACTAAACAATCTTTCTCTCTCAACAATAAAATTAAAATTGAAAATTAGATGTCATGTTAATTACCTTCACCATTGATCACCTTGCCTAAGGTAAGTAAAACTCATTTTTTAAAAAGATAATAAATTTTAATATCTTTTTGTAATTTTTTTCTCTATATAAATCAATCTTGATTTGGCTAATATTAATTCTTCGAATTATGTGTTGAATTCGTAATTGTCTAAGTAAATTGAAGCTATTGGGTGATTCTATTTATAAGTGAAAATGCAATACTGTATCTAATAAAGTAGATTCTATTGTTTTACACTATAATTTCATATTATTGACGGTGTTTAATTTATTTGTAATTGTTTTTTAAATTTTCAATGTCTACTAAAAATTACTAATTAAATATAAGAAATGCCCTATTTTATGTTATCATTTTAGGCCTTAAACTATATTAAGTTAACCTTAAAGCCTATAGTTATGGATATTGGATCGTATGGTTTCAAAAATGCGTCTACTCAAATGGAGATTTGTGCTAACTGGTTACAATGTCTCCTGACAATTATATCTCCTAGTATGTCCGTCTGGATGGAAGAAGTACCACCAGACCTTGAATCTGTATTTTTGGCTGATCTTGAGAGACTACCTTAATGAAGTTTCACAGTCTTGATTCTCAAAAAAAAAATGGAGATTTGTATTGATATCATATTACAGTTGTTTATAGGATTAAGAAACTAAGATAGAAATAAAAAGCAGAAGCAAAAAAAGAATCTTAAAGAACTTCATTTTTACTTAATTAAATTGTTATGTTGTAATGAGTCAATAAGGGATATTATAAGGACTTGATGTAAACCCTTTGGTTTACGCCCTTCAATAAGGACATGCTACATCATTATATTACTAAAACATAAATACATCTTATCACATATGATAACATCTCAATAGAAACCATATTTTTGAGGTTTTAAGTAAAAGAGTGATGTGGTGTTATTAGGTATGGTAGGATGTATTGAGTTTTAAGTAAAAGATTGACGTGACAATCTCTTATTAGATAGTTTAAAATCCATCTAATAATAGACTAACCCTAAGATATATTAGAAATTATAATGTGCAGTAGATAAAAGATAATAATAAAGACAAAGTTTAGCTAAAAAATTGGTTATAACCTAAGGTTACAACCTTACTCAATATCATTAACATTAATACATATTTTGAAAATCTAACTGTTGGATTTCATGTTTTTTACGCTTTTAATACATATGTCAAATTTTGTGCAAATCAGATATTATTTACTATATGATTTATAAGATTATATTTTATGCATAATTTTAAACTATAAAACTTATAATTTATACAATTTATTGATGACATAGCTATTGATCTTTAATTATTATTTTTTAATTTTGTAAACATGAAGGATATAAGAAGAAAATGTAATATAATAATGGATTTATCAAAATTTATCTCCAATAAAAAGATATTGAACTACAACTAATTTTGTAGTCTTATGCTACAACTAATTTTGTAACTAAACTTTGTTCTAATAATAATAATACAAATGACATAAATACAATGAATCATTTTTACCTTACAACTCGAACTCTTTCCATCCTAAACTTCCAAGTACTTTGTGACTTGTGCATAAGGGGGTATCAATTAAGCTACTGGGCTCTTTGCTAAATACATTGAATCTAGATTGACATCTTTATAAAATAACATACTAAGAAATGAGTAATGCTAAGAATATTACAAGTTTTACTATATAAGTCTTATATAAATTAATGTGTTACCAATCCTAAAAAATAAATTAAATATTCATTATCACATCAATTTGTAATGTTTTTATAATAAAATTGGTAAATTTTTTCTTAGAAAAGAAATATCTTAAACTCATAAATCTCAACGTACAAAACTTAGGCCGTTTTGTTAGTATACCGTTGGTGATATTAGACCTGTTAGTACACTAGACTCCCTGTGTTTCTAACTTTTTTTTTTTTTTGAGAAACTGTGTTTCTAACTTAACTAACTAACTTCTTCTCAAAAAAAAAAAAAGATACATATATATCAACCTTTTTATAATCAAAAGAAAAGGAAAAAGAAAAAGTTATGCTACGTTTATTTCGACATTAATATTTTTTGAAAAATAAATCATTAAAAAAAAAATTGTTTTTTGAAAGACTGTTTTATTTTTCTATATTTGATAATAATCTTAAAATGAGTTGGAAACAGGCCATACTAAATAAAGAAAATCAAGCGATAGTTTTTTGACCCCTTTTTTTTTTTTTTTTTTTTTAATACTACAAAATACAAGGAAAAAAAAAAATCTTTCAAGTAAGATTTTTCATTCAAACAAACTGCGAAAAGAGTAATTCTAGGATCATATTCTTTACCATCATTTTCTACGATTATCCCATGTGTTCATACTAAAATTATGACAAAATTGTCACATAAATTGTGGAAGCCGATTTTCCCGGAAAGGAATTGAATGGGTACTACTACTAGTGCTACATAATAGCTTGCTTCAGAAAAAGTAGTACAGTACATAGAAAACCAGATCAAAGAAATAAAGGAGTGGGGCAAGGGGTTGACTGGTCAAAAAGTGAGCTCCGGGAAAATAAAAAAAAATGAGTAGAGTAATAATAACGGTCAAAAAGCAAGAAACTTTGGAGACTAAAGAAAAATTTTAGTTATTACCCACAAAAATTTTTGGGCTCTAAATATTTGACTGTCAAACTAATACTCCTCCTTAGTCTTTACATCAACAACACCCACAACCTTTGTCCAAGCCTCTATCTCTCTCTCTCTGAAACCAAGTCTGGTCATTGATCTTCCTTAGCTACGCAGGTAAATCCCTCTGCTCATGTTTTGAGTTTAACGTTTGCTGTGTTTTTAGCTTTTCTTGGTTTTGATCACATGTACCCTTTGGTATTTGATCTCTGTTTTGGGGTCTTCATAAGTTTCTCTTTGTTGTTATTGTTATTATTTGCTTTGGAAACTGAATTGAATTTGAATATTTTGAAATTACAGTGTGAAAAGTTTTTATTTTTTGGTATCATTTTTTATGCTTATGTTCAGTGTGAAATAGAATATGATGCTGTTGCCAATTTGGAATTTTGTTATCAAAATTTGTTTTTTTGGATGAAATATAGAGTTTTTAACAATTTATGTATCTGGGTTTTGCTTCTTATAGATTCACAAATAATGGGATGTTGTATTGGAATATGTGTTGGCTAGTTCAATTGTGTTATGGATTTCATGTTATGGCATATGTTTAATTTGGATACATAATTATTATTTTTGGAGTGATGGTGGCTTATACTATGTTCATTTTGATGTTAAGAACATCAGATTTGGTTATTTTGAAAATAAATTGGGTTGTGTTTTAAAAAATTGTGTTACTTAAGTTTTGCTTGCATGCATCCATACACGGTTGTGTGCTACTTGTATCTATCATTTATTTGCTTTCTCATAAGGTTATAAACATCAGTTCTTATTTGTATTTTCTTTTCTGCAGATTCTTTTGTTGCGTTGAGAAGGTGAAATTAAAAGGCGGTCTGCTCGATACTTTGTTTTTGTGATAATGGCTTCTGGATTAATAGATTCAAGTAGAAATGCAGTTGGTGTTGATCGAGTGCGTGATGGAATGAATGGCATGAAAATTAGGGATGACAAGGTAAAATGACCTGTCTTCTTCTTCTCTTTTGTCATCTGCCTTTTGTTCTCTCCCCTTGATTAATGTCTAGTGATCTTCCAGTATTAGTTATGTGAGTGCTGTATTTAAAATTTATATATTTTTCTACAGGAAGTAGAAACAACTATTGTTGATGGAAATGGGACAGAAGCAGGCCATATAATTGTCACAACTATCAGTGGAAAAAATGGCGAACCAAAACAGGTATACTTCTGAAATGTTATTCTATATTTTGGACAGCTAGATTTTTTTGGTACTTGTATTTCATGGTAATTAAATATTCTGTTACTCACTTAATGATTGTAGACGATAAGCTACATGGCTGAGCGTGTGGTAGGGAATGGATCTTTTGGAGTAGTATTCCAGGTAATTTTTTCCCCTTCATTAGACTGCGATTGGATGCTTGTAGAGGGTACATTTTTTATAGCCACAAAGTAGTAGGTTGAATTCTAAGAAACTGTTCATGGGTGTGGCCGTGGTGAGTTCAGAGAATCAGATTTGTGAATCTATGCAAGTTTTCAACAGTGCACTGAACTTGTTTTGCTGATTTGATTTCGTTAATATGCAGGCTAAGTGTTTGGAAACTGGTGAAACTGTTGCTATTAAAAAGGTTCTTCAAGACAAGAGGTACAAGAACCGGGAGTTACAAATGATGCATCTTCTGGACCACCCCAATGTTGTGTGCTTGAAGCACTGCTTCTTTTCAACAACTGAAAAGAATGAGCTCTATCTTAACCTTGTGCTTGAGTATGTACCTGAGACAGTCTATCGGGTGATCAGACACTACAAGAAGATGCATCAAAGGATGCCTTTGATATACGTGAAAATTTACTTTTACCAGGTATGTGTTTTACCAGTATCTTGATTTTACTGTTTGAGATGTGTTTCACAGTAGTTTATCTCAACACTGCCCTTTCATATACACATATCTTGATCAGCCATGATATGTTAGGGTTCACAGTAGTTTATCTCAATGTGTAATACATTTTTTTGGTGTGCTTGTGTTGCGGATTAAATTTTCTAATTTATTGTAATTTTCTATCTTATTATACAAATCAGAGGTCCTCTATAACTACTGGATCTTACATGAGTTTTCTCTGTATTTTTCCTGCAGATATGTAGAGCACTTGCATACATTCATAATACTGTTGGAGTGTGTCACAGGGATGTAAAGCCTCAAAATTTACTGGTGTGTAAACTCCTATTCCTTTTCATTTACTGTGTATTGGTGAATTATTTGTATATACGCCAATTAAATAGATAGATTCGGATATACTTATTTGAAAATTATTTGTACAGTCTATATTGCATTGTAATAATAGAAGTTTTAGAAATCTAACTGTTCTTATGTTCTCTAATCTAGGAGATTAAAAGATATTACGAATAAAGTATGTTCCTTTAGTTACTAATGATTGAACAGAATAATTTAGTAAATTATTTAAAATAATAAAATCATATTTTAATAATAGCACAAAATTTTAACAAAGAAAGTGGAGTAATTCTAATGACTTCTTGATGTAACTAAATATCCACAGGAAACTTTTAAAGGACATTGAGGAATGTGAGTGATTTTTCATGATGTTGCCAAATTAGTTTTATTTTTATTTTTAAAGTCAACTAGCATCTGCTGATAGCATTAAACTTATTTAGGTGTTTGTTGAATCTAGTGTAGTATTAACTATATATGTGGTCCTATAGGACATAGAATATCTTTGCATGAACTGGAAATGGTAATTTCACAGAGGTCATAGCTATTTTTCTTAAATTAGATGGTTCAAGTTGTTAACCTTGGGATATATTGGGTGAACATTTTGTCATGATTTATCATTTTCGTTATAATTGTATACATATGATTCTCATCTCTTAAATTTTCGTTTTTTGATGTTATTTATAATAGGTCAATCCGCATACCCATCAAGTTAAACTCTGTGACTTTGGAAGTGCTAAAGTCTTGGTATGTTTCTCTCTATCATCCACCTTCAACACATTTTTATGTTCCTTACCTGATAATTTTGTGCTAACTTGGATTTATGTTTGACAGGTATCAGGGGAAACAAATATATCTTACATCTGTTCTAGGTACTACCGAGCACCTGAACTTATATTTGGTGCAACTCAGTACACCTCAGCCATTGACATGTGGTCTGCTGGCTGTGTTTTTGCTGAACTATTGCTTGGAGAGGTAGGTAGCGTCTTTTCTGTGGTTGGTTTCCAGTACTTTTCTAATAATCTATTTATCAGCTAATAAAGTGTTTCTTGATGCCAGCCTCTCTTTTCTGGTGAAAGTGCAGTAGACCAGCTTGTTGAAATCATTAAGGTGATTATATACCATGAAATTTCTCTTTAGTAAAAGTGTCCTGGTATGTTGTATTAGATATATGACTTGGTATCTGATATTGTAATGGGTTGATATTGAGCATTCTAATGATTTTGATGCTCAATATTTTACATGTGATTCAGACTCTAGAAAAGTCTAAATTCTTTCATATTGGATGCTTTCCTTGTTTCATTTCTTTACATGTTGTGATTCATTCCAGTTTCTTCTTTTAACAATTTATTTGTTCTCATGCAGGTTTTAGGTACCCCAACTAGGGAGGAAATTAAGTGCATGAATCCTAACTACACGGAATTTAAGTTTCCCCACATTAAAGCTTATCCATTGCACAAGGTAATAGGATGTTACTTCACATATGATTTCTCTATTTTATAAGAACACACCATATAGTAAATTTCATCAATATTCATTGATACTCAGATATTCCACAAGCGTGTTCCCCCTGAAGCTGTGGATCTTGTCTCAAGACTGCTTCAGTACTCTCCAAATCTTCGTACAACAGCTGTAAGTTTAAAACTTCTAACAAGCTGTAGATCTTTGCTTTCCTTAATAGAGCAGGTAGGGCGAGCAGTCATCATGCATTTTGCAATCTGGTTGAGCCTAGCATAATTTGTCTTTTTGAGGATAGTTGGGATTTTGGTTTCATTTCGCCTGCCATTTCAGTACTATCTTTACTTAAACTTCATGGTTGATTTTGTTTATTTGCAACCAGCTGGAGGCTATGGTTCATCCCTTCTTCGATGAACTTCGTGACCCTAACACCTGCCTACCAAATGGACGTCCACTTCCTCCACTGTTCAACTTTAAGGCCCATGGTAAAAATCATTTTAACATATCTTTGTACTGTTTCATTTGCCCAAAGTAATGCCAATTGTGTGTTGATGTTGTTGTACCTCTTGATCAGAACTAAAGGAATTGTCACCAGAGATTGTGGTCAAGCTGATCCCAAAGCATGCAAGAAAGGAGTGCACCTACTTTGGATTGTCATGAGGTTCCTTCCGTTGATATATGCTCCCTGCTGGGAAAATGTTGCCTTCTGTATAAATGTAGCTAGTGGCTAGTTTTAGAGTGATTAAATGGTTCTCTTCTATTTATTTTTATCCCAGTTCATTTGTTCCCTGTTATTTTATTTTTTCACATTTGTCCTTCCACCTTGTTTCTAGAATGGAAGTTAAAGTTCTGGTTAATATGTATTTAACACACTCATAGGTGTGCTGATCCATAAGTCTTTATAGGCTACAGATTTTGACATGTTGGAGTTCCCATAGAATGTTCCTGTGAAACTGGAATATATTCCTCACATCAAAATGTAATTAATTATTTATTTATTTTTGTTGAGTGTCAAAATGTAATTACTCCCTTGAATTTTGTGCTACATGGAAAACAAGTGAGCTTGAATTAATCCAAGTACTGACAGATATCACTATCCTGTTGAGATAATACAATGACCTAAAGTTGCTAGTAGAAATAGACCATATGTTAGAATTAGGAAGGTATCTATTTCTCACTTATCAAAAAAAAAAAAAAAAAAAAAGGTATCTGTTTCTCTGGTACATGTATTGAAGGTTCACTAATTGGTCCACATTTTCATATGAGAGAACAATGTTATCTTGATGAGTCTTTTAGCTTAGACTGAGTTTGCTCTCTTTTTTTCATTGGGGGAAGGGGGAAACCCTGAACGCCTTTGTTGGAGACATCAAGAGATGTCAATTGAGTTACAAGGCTCATGGCCATTCTAACTGGGTTAATAATCTTGCACAATATGGTTAAGCCTTTGGATTAGTCTATACTTGCATAACAAAAGAAGTGAGAATCAACACTTGTATGGAGTTGACAAGTTTTTATTGATTCTTCTATGAACCTATTTCTAACATCATTTTGTCATCGACCATTAACAACTTGCCATCTTCACAGTTGCAAAAAAAAAAAAAAAAAAAAAAAAAAAAAAAAAAAAAAATTATCTGTAGAGTTTGATGTGCAGTAAAAGATGAGGATGTGGGTGGGTGGTGTGGCCTTCTTTCTTTTCCAAGGGGAAGAGGCTACCATGAGGAACATTGTTCAGATCCTAAAGTTAAGAAATTTAGGTGTGGCGGTGACAAAGGAGTGTCTAGGTCACTAAAAAAACACAAGTGGCGAGCAATTAAGGACCAAGGGGGTCTGTTTTTTATTCTAACCAAGCTCTTTTCAGCCTTGATGGGGAGGCAAAAGTTGTCTTTGTCGTAGACGACCTTGTCTATACTTACATGGAGGAAAATGGCCTTACAATTTTTTTATTGGAAAATGTCTCTTCTTTTTGTTTTAGTCCACCCACCAATCTAGCACATAGATTTGTGTGTATTGGCTATATAGAGCATTGGCATATAAAAACTTGGTAATTGAGATACTTTTACGGCTTAGGACAAATAATTAGTAGTATCATATTCAGATTATTTTTGGAACCCTGACATTTCTCCATTTTTTAAGAGATGGAACTAGTAAGTAATTTAATTTAAAGGCATATCACAAGGTGGTAATTGTAATTTCATCATTTTAGCATGTACTATCTTTAAAGGCCTAAGTCCAAAACCCTCACACCAACCCTTTTGGTAACTTTAATTACTAATTAGTTTTATTGAGTGTTAAATAGACCATTAAAATCCACACTAAGGATTGTAATCATCCTTTTTTTTTTTTTAAAGCTCAATGTGGATGAAAAATCTATGTTAAAAATTGGAGCTTATACAGTTATACCTATATAAGGCTTTCATTTAATATTCTCATTTTCTTTAATTAGCCAAAAAAAAAAAAAAAAAAGAGTAAAAACAGAAAAGTAAAGAAATGAAATTGGTTTAAAATCGTGTGACTGAAATAGAGTGGGCATATTGGAGGAGATAGTTGCAGAAAAGAATGAGGCATTTTAAAATTGAATATAAGATCTGCTGCTTTCTTGCATAGTTCTATTGAAGCATATTTCAATCATAACACTAGTTGAATTGGTAAGAGAAGAGTGAACAACACAGACTCTAATCTAAATTCTGGGGGGAAACTTAGGTACGTTGTGATCAGAAGTCATGTTGCTAGTATTAATCAGCTTGAATTTAATCACTTATTATGCTTTTTTTTTTTTTTTCGTGTAATCCTAAAAATTGTTTGAATTTTACCTAGTAGAAATGTACCTATAACACCAACCACAACCATTCTGGATCATGATATTTAAGTTCAAACCAGATCTAAGCTCTATTTGGAACCTACCAAATCCAATTTAGGTGAAGGAACATTTTGGTGCTGCTGAAAGTTTGAGAAGAGGAACCGCCTGAGTGGTACAGAAAATATATAATACAATGGGAGTATTGAGGCATAGGATAGTAGGCTCTTTGATAAAGAAATATTACACTGGAAATGATTGGCTATTAGTGAAAGAAGCAATTGAGAAACCCGACCAGTTAGAGTGGCATTGATATGGGAATGCATGCACTTTGTAATGAAGAGTTCTTAGTAGACTTTCCATGTAACAGGAAAATAACTAAAAACCTTTCGGCTTAGTTGTTAAGATAATTGCTTATTTTAATCATCTACTTAGTGCGTCATACTTACATGTTTCATTCATGGTCCACCAGTCCACCATGATGAATCAGGACACCAAAATTAAGTTCCAACAGCAATACATGCAATTCTGGTGACTTACCAACAAAGGGACAGGGTATATCAACTAATCCGATAAGTCCAGCATTAAGCTCATCTCAATTGTATTCATCTATGAATAGTTGAATACTATGTCTCAGCTCCATTCTCAAATATATGCCACAGCTTTATGGGACATTTAAAAAAAAAAATCCCCCACAAACCCTTTTTTTTGTATCCTTATGGTGTTTATTTAAGTTTTATACCCTTTTTTTTTTTCACAATTTAAGCTTCTAAACTGTTGTCAACATGGTACAATAACTTTTATGGCGAAATATTATCCAGTTATTCTTATACTTCATTCCTAATATTATATGCAAAATTAGAAACTTCATTATCAGTTTAGTCCTACTGTATAACCACTGACATCATTTTACATGAACAGAGTTGTTAGTTTTTAATGCCTTCAATTTCATAGCCTTAAGCCTAGTGGCATGTCTGGCTCTCCCCATGAGCAAGAGCTTGAGTTTGAATTTTGTGTGCTTCTTACTTAGCAAAAGGCTTAGCTGAGCTGAATTGATTTGGAATGCTGTACATAAATCAGGAGAGCTCAATAGCTCTTTGTAAATCATGTTGAACTATTTGCATATGAGTTGCACATGGCTATTGGATTAATATGTACTAGCTTTCCCTGATTTAGCTACTTGGATTATACTACTTAATTTGAAGTATACAAAGCTCCTTTGGGAATTTAGCATTCAGTGTCAACCAACTTCAGTCCTATTTCTTAAAATTAGATCAGGTGTAAGTCTGAGCCTACTATGACATATCACACAGTTGGAATAACTAGATTTTTTGGACTGGAGAAAGTGACAGTTATGGGAAGAACATGCGGGTGCTTATCAATTGCCCACTCATCCGATTTCTTGTTATTCTATTCAGTTCACCTTTTTCCAGGATAGTCATATACAACTCCACATCCTCAAAAAAAAAAAAAGGTCAATGTCAAAATGGAATTGGTCGGTTCCCGCCCCCTAAACCATTAAAAGAAAGATATATGGTGAAGATGAAACTTAGACCTTCCACTAACAGTTATTATATATATATAGGAATTCAGCCTTTCTGATTCTGCATGTATTTCAATGCCAACCTCATTTAGTTTTGTGCAAGTTGTTCTTGTGCTAAGTGGTTGTCACATAAACAAAGGAAGCTACTAGTTTCTCTCTTCTTCCTATAAATTGGGTGCATTAATTCACTCTTAGTAAGTCTCTTCATCTTGTCGTTGATTGTGACAAAGCCATTTGAGCACTGCTTTTAGAATTCCAGCAATTGAGAAACAAGTTTAAGTTAAGACAAGACTCCCCCTCATTCCATACTTGAACTAAATTGAGCTCAAAATGAAGTATTCTTTTGTGACATTACTTGTATTCTGCATTTCTTTGGTTTGCTTCTTTCTTTCCACCCAAGCTAGATGGCATAACCATACAAAACACAAGCATATTCATCACCCTCACAAATTATCCAATATTTCACAACCTCCATCTCCTGCACCTGCGCCTTCTGACCCATCCAATGATGGGAATTCCCATGATTCTACTGGTTTATTTGATGTACGAAACTTTGGTGCTGTCGGGGATGGTGTAGCAGATGACACAGAGGCATTTAAGATGGCGTGGGACACAGCATGTCAAAGTGATTCAGCAGTAATTCTTGTTCCCTATGGTTTCTCCTTCATGATACAGTCAACAATTTTCACAGGCCCTTGTCAAGGTGGCTTAGTCTTTCAGGTAATGCACTCAACCTAGGCCTTTTACATGTCTCTTTCTTCCTTTTACCGTTACAAACAAAAGCTAATGGTTTTAGTACTCGGTACATTCTTGGTCAATGTGAAGATTGATGGAACTCTTATGCCCCCGGATGGACCTGATTCCTGGCCAAAGAATAACAGTAGGAGACAGTGGCTGGTCTTTTACAGAATCAATGAAATGTCACTTCAAGGAAGTGGCCTAATAGATGGGAGAGGAGAAAAATGGTGGAATCTTCCTTGCAAACCCCACAAGGTATTGCTGATTTTTAATGTGCTAATAATTATGTGCTTAGAACAATATTTGATTCCCTATATCCAATGACACAGGGGATTAATGGAACAACAGTGCCTGGACCATGTGATAGCCCCATTGTAAGTTGAAAATACAATCAGTATCTTTTATCAACTTTATACCAACATAAAACCACTGTATGAACACTATTCAAAATTTTATAATGCAGGCCATAAGGTTCTTCATGAGCTCCAACTTGAGTGTGAAAGGGCTCAAAATAAAGAATGGCCCCCAGTTCCACTTCAGATTTGATAATTGCAGAAATGTCCATGTCGAATCAATTTACATAACAGCACCTGCCTCAAGTCCCAACACTGATGGGATTCACATAGAGAATACAACTGATGTCAGAATATATAATTCAGTCATTTCTAATGGTTAGCCAAAAACCAAAAAATGATAATTCACATAGTCTCTCCATTGACTATCCTCAAAAGGGTCACTAAGCCATACTTGTTTGCTGATTTTATTACAGGAGACGATTGTGTGTCGATTGGATCAGGTTGTTATGATGTAGACATAAGGAACATCACATGTGGACCTGGTCATGGAATCAGGTACCCTATCAATCTCTGTAGAATTTCTATCCTACAAATTTTTGTCCAGTTTTTGTTTATGCTCACAAACTCATCCTATTTGAATTAATTTTTTCCATTTTCTTTACACTTAGCATTGGGAGTCTAGGCAATCACAACACGCATGCCTGTGTTTCCAATGTTACTGTTAGAGACTCAACAATTAAAGATTCAGACAATGGAGTTAGAATCAAGACATGGCAAGGTGGATCAGGAGCTGTATCCGGAGTAACATTCAGTAATATTCACATGGATAATGTCCGGAATCCGATTATAGTTGATCAATTCTACTGCCTCACCAAGGCGTGCACCAACCAAACCTCAGCAGTTTTTGTGTCAGACATATTATACACAAACATAAAGGGAACCTATGATATTCGAAACCGGCCAATGCGCTTTGCCTGCAGTGATTCTGTCCCATGCACCAACTTAACACTCTCAGATGTTGAGCTTCTTCCTGCTCAAGGAGATATAGTATTAGACCCATTCTGTTGGAATGCTTATGGAAATCTGCAAACACTAACAATTCCACCAGTCTACTGCTTGTTGGAGGGCACTCCCCAATCCATCATAAACAATGACATAGGCAGTTGCTGACTTACTAGATTCATCTATAAGGCTTATCCATGTATGCATATATATATGTAACTCCCTATTTATAAATATAGAATTTACTTCATCATCAAGTTTCAACAAGGATATGATATTTGCTTATTCATACACATAGATTTGGATTTCTGAAATTAAGAGAAAAAAAATCAGTACATGTGGTTGACCTTGAATCCACGATTGATCCCAAAGTTTTGAGAGTAAGACTGAGTTTTTTTTTGTTGGTAATGTCATAATAATATCAATTATTCTCCATGGGGTGAACATATTATTCACTTTCTACTAGAGAGTAAATTGACATTAGCAGTGTATTAATAATGTTTAACATGCGTGTAGTGGCACACTAATTAAAAGGGCAATAAACTGTGTTATTTGCTGCAGCCCTGGTAATCAATAATATCTGTAATCTTCTCGAGGTGCAACATACATGGTTTGCAAGTATGCATGAATATAGCTACTAGACAACAAATTAAAACGCGCCACTACATGCAGAGTGAGGCATCAATCTAGTTACTTTGTTAACGCAAACATTTTGCAACCTAGGTGTGAGAGAATTTCTGCTAATATATATATATATTACTTGTGGTGTGATGCTTATCTCTCTCTCTCTCAAGATCCAATTCAGTCAAACAAGATTATTATAACACACAGGTTCACCTGACATTTGCCAGACACCTCGGCCAAGTGAGATCATCAATGTGGACATCAAGAGAGCTTTCCTAACACCGTGATCGAGCGAGTTTTGCCGAAAGGCATTAACCTAAGCTTTGTATTGGGCTTTTTGTTGTCACTTAAACCCCAAACCCTACACATACTTGATTTTGTAACCCTAATTCAGAGAATAGAAAGATGGTCACAAAGCAAAGAGAGATTAGATCTGAAAAATCCTAACATCTCCCTACCTTATTCCATTAAATATTATTGAAATTAGATTTCATCCATCACCTTGATTATCTGGATTACTAGAAATCACAAAGAACTATTGAAATCTTCAAGAGGCCTTGAAGTATTTAAATGATCGGACTTGTGATTGACGTCGCTACTTGCATTTGGAGATTGTGAAGAGAAACAAGTAGTGCAATTTGTTGCTAGTTGGAACTTGAATACATACACATTAATTGCATAATTAAAGATTTTGTAAGGGCATGTTTGGTAGACTGTAATAGGCATTGTAATGTAATAGTTATTCCTATAGTTTAGTTATTTTTTAGTTTGGTTATATTTTTATTATAAGGAATAATCATTCCTTATGAATAGCTATTCTTCAAAATGAGGAATAATTATTCCTCTTTAAAAGGTTGTATTAGCTATTCCTTAGTAAGTGCAATAATTTCAAAACTTAATATATTTCTAAGTAAACAAACTTTCCATATACATCTAACAATTATAAAAATAAAAAATCATAAAAAATAACACATATCTCTCTTAAATTTAAAAATAACAATTTTTAAGGAAATATAATTGTATGAGTAAGAAATTTCCAAAAATAAATGTTAAGTTTCATTCTAATGTTATAACTCACAACCAAACTAATGAATATGTTTAGTTATTATATTATAACACATTTTATTCCTAGTAATAAAGATTACAATTCCTGTCATAATTTTCATTCAGTGTACCAAACGTACCCTAAGTCATTATGTATAGCAACTATCTTTATCGTTGTTAGAAATACTGAATTGAAGTATTGTATTTCATAATCAAGGAATATATATGTGATGCCTTTATATAGGAGACATATGTGTGCGGTACAAGTAAGCATATGTGTATGGTACAAGTAAAATGTAGTACAAGTGTGCTATACAAGTAAACCAGCTGGGCCTAAAGCCCATAATATACATTAACAGCCCCCCTCAAGCTCAAGGTGGATGTGAGACCAGTTTGAGGTTGTCAACCAAATCACGAGTGCGTCCTTTAGGAAGTGCCTTGGTGAAGATATCTGCAAGTTGATCTTTGGAGGAGACGGAGAAAAGCTTGAGAGCACCATGGACAAGATGAGAACGGATAAAATGACAATCAATCTCGATGTGTTTAGTCCGTTCATGGAAGACGTCATTGTGAGCAATATGAATGGCACTCTGGTTGTCACAACAAAGGGGAGTAGCAGAGGAAGTGGACACACCCAAATCCTTAAGAAGCCATCGTAACCAAAGGAGCTCAGATGTGGTGTCAGCAAGAGCACGATATTCTGCTTCAGTACTGGAGCGGGCCATGAAAGTTTGTTTCTTACTTCGCCAAGAAATCAAAGAAGAACCAAGGAGAAAGCAATAACCTGTAGTGGACCTACGATCAGTGGGATCTCCTGCCCAATCAGCGGGATCTCCTGCCCAATCAGCATCAGAGAATGCACGGAGTACAAGAGGAGACTGAGCTGAGTAGAAAAGGTCATGGAAGAGAGTGCCCTTCAAGTATTGTAGAATGCGCAGAACAGCAACATAATGAGTCGATCGTGGAGTAGACAGGTACTGGCTCACCTGATGAACAGCATAAGAAATGTCTGGACGAGTAACTGTGAGATAAACTAGGCTGCCAACCAATCGTCTGTAAAGAGAGGGATTAGACAATGGTTTTCCCCCCGAGGGTGTCAGATGCGCATTAAGTTCAACTGGAGTGTCAACAGTCTTGCTGTCAGTGAGTCCAGCTTGAGATAAAAGGTCAGATGCATACTTGGCTTGAGTAATATAAAGACTGTTGAAAAAGATCCCATTTACTAGCAACAGCAACAGCTAAAAGGGCACGAACAGAAGAGATACGGGCAACTGGAGCAAAAGTCTCTTCATAATCAATCCCATACTCCTGTGTAAAACCTTTTGCAACAAGACGAGCCTTGTAGCGCTCGATGGACCCATCGGAGCGAGTCTTGATCTTATAGATCCACTTACAACCAACCACAGACTGACTAGGAGGGAGAGTAACCAGATCCCAAGTATGGTTTTTGGTTAATGCATCAATTTCCTCTTTCATTGCAATCTGCCATAAAGGGTTAGTAGAGGCCTCACGATAGGTTTGAGGCTCATGGAGTGTAGCAAGGGCAGTGTAACAATGATAGTCAAGTAAATGTGCAGGAATGGATCTTACCCGGGTTGAGTGGCGAGGTGGAATGTCTTGTGGAGGATCTTCAGGCGGAGCAAGAGCAGGGGACCGAGGCTCAAGGTGGGGTAGCTCGTCATCAACCTGTTCATCTATAACCTGTCTAGGAGAATCATCAAAAATATCTGGAGATGGAATAGAGAAGTCCAAAGGAGGATCAAGAGTATCTGTAGAAGGAACAGGAGACTCGTCTGGAAAGATTTCTAAAACAGAAGAGTTAGTTAGGGAAGAACGAAAATGAGAGAGTTCAACAAACAAGCGGTGTTCCCAAAAGACAACATTACGGGAAACACGAAGACGATGAGAGACAGGATCATAGCACCGATACCCTTTTTGAGTTTCACCATAACCAAGGAAACAACAAAGTCTAGATCGAGGCTCGAGTTTGTTGTGCTCATAAGGCTGAAGGAGAACGAAACAAGCAGATCCAAAAGAGCGAAGGTAATGATAGTCAGGGGGTGACCCAAAAAGACGCTCATACGGAGTCTGATTATGGATGACAGTGCTTGAAATGCGATTAATGGCATGAACAGCATGAAGAGCGGCTTCACCCCAAAATGGGGCAGGAACTTTGGCAGAAAGAAGAAGAGCATGGACAGTGTCAAGAATATGACGAAGTTTTCTTTCTGCTCGACCATTTTGTTGAGAGGTGCTTGGACAGTTTAGATGATGTATAGTGCCATAGGAATGTAACAGAGCTTGAAAAGCATATTGAGTATATTCAAGAGCATTATCAGAACGAAAGGTTTTGATATGTTTGGAGAATTGTGTTTCAACCATTTTTGCAAAGTTACTATATATTGGTAAGATTTCAGAACGAGATTTCATAGGAAAGATCCAACTATAACGAGAATAATCATCAATAAAAACAACAAAATAACGAGATCCACCAATACTAGTAACAGGAGAAGGTCCCCAAACATCAGAATGAATTAACTCAAAAGTACTATTAGAGATAGATTCACTATTATTGAAAGGTAAAGCTGGCTGTTTTCTTAACTGGCATGAAGTACAATCAAAATTGTCTTTGGACACAAAACCCAACAGACCCTTAGAAGCTAACTGTTATACCTGAGAAGATGGTGCATGACCAAGACAAGAATGCCAAAGTGTGAGAGAAGGTAAGGAAGAAACCGCAGCAACCGCAACAACAATAGAAACAGGAGCAACAGGTGGAAGATGAAGATTGTCCACGGGAAACATACACCCAACTCTAGGACAGGTCCCAAGCTCTTGCCCCGTCCTCGGATCCTACACAATACACCCAGAATAGTAAAAAATAAGGTGATATCCTAGTTCAGCTAATTGTCCCATAGAGCACAAATTATAGGATAGTTCAGGTACATGGAAGACCCCAAGAACAGAAAGGTTTGAGGTTGAAACAAAACCTAGACTATTCCCATGCATGGTGGAACCATCAACTATATGAATATTAAGAGGATGTGGTGTAGGGTCAAGTTTGGAGAATAAAGATGAATGAGGTGTCATGTGATTGCAGCAGGCAGAATCAAAAAGCCAAGTTTGAGACTTACCGGGCAGAACTAAGAGAGCAGTAGAAAGAGATGCATTACCAGCCATACGAACAACCTGAGCTATGATCTCCTGTAGTTCAGTAGGGGAGAGGTTGATAGTGGATCCAAAAGACTGGGACTCAGCTGAAATGGAAGGCATCGGCGGAGTAGGCTCAGTATTAGCAACAACAGCAGTAGATTTGTTGCGACGGTAACAAGTCTCAATGGTGTGGCCAGGAAGCTTGCAATAATTGCAGAACTTCTTGTTGGTCTGCTTGCGACGATTGCTAGAGCCAGAGGAATCACCTGATTGCTGAGGTTGCTCAATGAAAGGAGCAGAAGGAGTAATAGCCAAAACATTGAACTTATTCTGGGCTTGAAGGGTTGCAAGCCGAGCTTCTTCTCTAACCAACTCGTTTACAGTAGTATCAAGAGAGGGAGGAGGACTGCGATTAAGAAGCTGACCTCGGATGGGCTCAAAGTCCTTGTGAAGTGACATCAGGAACTCATAGAGACGAAATTCATCTCTAACTGTAGCATATTGCTGAGCATCTTTTGAGCATGCCCAAATCGGATCAGAAAGGTCTATTTGGTTCCAAATGAAGCGAAGCTGATCATAGTAGTCATTGATGGATTGCCCTGGTTCTTGTCGAAGTTGATGCAATTCAACTACCAACTGATATTTCATGGATCCGTGAGTAGTGGAGTACCTTTTGGCCAACATATCCCATGCAGATTTTGCATCATCAAAGCTACCCAACAGATTGGAGATGGAGGGGATGGAAGTGTTCCGAATCCATGTAAGGATCATATGGTTGTGACTATCCCATTCAATCATGCGACCAAGGAAGACAGCATCTTCTTCACTTGCTCCCTTGACAGGAATGGTAATTGCACCAGTACAGTAATGCCAGAGCATGCGACCCTTAAGAAAACTGCGCATAGCTTGAGACCAAGATAAGTAATTCTTGTTCTCCTCCAATATAGTATTGATGGGGCGAGGAAGAAAAACATCCTTTTTATCCATTTAGAAACACAATATGCAAAAACAGACTGCAAAAATGAAATCTACGTGAAAACCTGGGTAAGGAGAACCTGGACTGTAAAAAGTCAACCGTAGAAAAGTCAACGGTCAAAGTCAAACCTCGGTCAAAGTCAACTCTGGTCAACGGTCAAAGTCAACGGCCCGTCAACGATGATGTCAGCAGATGAGTGGATGATGACGTCAGCCCTAGGTGACGTGGCAAGATGACGTCAGCAGAACTGAGTGAGGGCGCGTGACGGCGCATGGGGCGCGTGACTGAGGCGCGGCTTCTTCAGGTGGCGCGTGAGAGCGCGTGCAGTCTCCGATGCTTGCGAGACTTCCACGAATGCGTAGATCGAGGCGAGACGATCACGGTGGTATGTGCAAAAACTTTATCGGAGGAAGATACACGGCGGAGACGGTGGTTGCAGTGGTCTGTGTGGTGTGGGACTCCTCAACGACGGCGGCTGCAGTTCCGGAACCTGAAGACAACGGCTGAGAGACGTCGTAGGTTCAACGGTGAGTGGCTGCAGTGGCTGTTGTGACGGCGGAAGTGATAAGGGTGGAGTAACACCAAGAGAGACAAGACTGCTAAAAGAAAGGTCAGAGCAGTGGCTCTGATACCATGTTAGAAATACTGAATTGAAGTATTGTATTTCATAATCAAGGAATATACATGTGATGCCTTTATATAGGAGGCATATGTGTGCGGTATAAGTAAGCATATGTGTGTGGTATAAGTAAGCATATGTGTGTGGTACAAGTAAAGTGTAGTACAAGTGTGCTATACAAGTAAACCAGCTGGGCCTAAAGCCCATAATATACATTAACAATCGTGAACTCCATTTACTAGGCTAAGCCTTAAAGATATTTTCTCCTTGGTGGGTTTTTCTCTATAATCACATCTAGTTTTTGTTTGTGTGTTAAGTTTTATTTATTGTTATTTTCCATTGTGTTTATAAATGATGCTTGCAATTTGAATTGGATTAATCAGTCACTTGGTTGACTAAAATTGGTTAAAATCTGTAGCATCCCGTGCTAGAGTCTAAATTGAACTTTCAGATCCTTCTTAAAAGAGTAAACCTATCCATCCATTCCTATGAGAAAAAAGTGTGTTGACATCAACTTCCACAAATTTAGTTTATATAGGAAGCTTGGCTTTTCTGCTCAAGTGTCACAACAAGAAAATTCCAGAAATTGGTTAGTATTGGAATAATGTCAATGAGTATACTTTAGAGGTTAGATACATGGCCTTAAGCTTAAATTAATGATCTAAGTCTACTTATGTATTTAGAGTTTAGATGTAAGCCAATGAGTAGCTACTAAATTATGTATCTGCAAAAATATAAAATGAATGTTGCATACATAGTGATAGATATACAGCAATAAGCTCATTGATAAATTAAAATATCCTTTAGAGATATATACAAGATTCCAAACTTTAGTGTGTCATTCTAATTTGTTTTTGTTTAAGGGGGAGATTGAGACAAATACAGTATATAAAAATAGATGCGGTGTAAAAGGTGTACGAAAATCCAAAAAGAGAAAGAGAACCATAATTAGAGAATAATTTGAGAGATTCATTGAATTGAAGAAGATTTGTAGGTAGGCCACAGCACTAACTTCAATGTAAAATATGGGGTTGCGGAAGTGGAGGGAAAGAGGGAGGAACAACTATTGTTTTCTCTCTCTTGCACGCGCAGTGGCTACAATAATCATGAATCAGGGTTTTCATGGAGCATGAAGATTAGTGTGTAGACTTTTACGTGCTCTGAAAAGCTACCTGTCGGTGCACGGGCTTTAATCCAATTGCCACCCACCACACCAATCTCTCTCTCTCTCTCTCTCTCAATATTAGAATATGCAGTGCTAGAGTTTAGAACTCTCCCGAGTGGAATATCAACTTTTTCGGCTTGTATATTTCACTATGAGCGATATTAGAGATAAAAAATTTCATAATTTTGAAAAAAGGGTTGTGATTGTTACCACTTCTATCCTTTATACCAATCTCAACATCTCATATCTATCTCAATGGTTGCATGCAACCAAAATCTCACTATTCATGGTTTATCAACTAGTGTTTATTTGAAATAAAATGACATAAATTTTATTAATCTGGAAACTATCAATTATACATGTATAACATCGATGGGTTATATAAACATTAGCTTTTGACACACACTACCCTTGTCTCTACACATAAACATTAGCTTACATATAAGCAAGCTTTTGATCGAACTTCTCAGTCCGTGCCAACTTTTTTTTTTAAAGTTTCACAACAGGCCATCCAATCCATTTGAAAGAGACGATTTTTTTTTCCTTTTCCCCTCCAAACATGATACATACTCCTTTCAAGTAAGCTGCAACTCGGATTCAGTGTTTTTTTTTTCCTTCTTCTTTCTGTGGATTGTCAACCCCAAGGTAGATATACAAGAAATCATTAATTAATCTGAATACAAGCTACTGTCATCTGACGTGGTGAGGACCAACACCAACTCAATACTCAAAGATCATATACGTAGTGCAGAAGCATCCAATATGGTCCAACAAGGGGTAAGCATATTGCCAAAAGGATTTGAGAAACTGACTAGCTAGTTTGGAGGTCACTTATGGAGAACATGGAAAAGATAAAAGGTAGAGCAAGAGTAGTGTTTTTTTGCCCCGTATCCTTCAGCTTCAAATTCAAGCAAAGGTCTGAGCTCTTTCTGCCATAGAAATGGTGGTGGAATGCCGCATGAATATGGGCATGCTGCCTAAAGTTTACCCAAAAAGAGAAAAGGAATCTAGCCCACTGGCACTAATTAAAAGAACCTTACATATCCACCAGTTTAATGTTGATTACCTATAAATGACATGCAGGGGCTGAACCATGTGTAAGTAGAGGGGGGCTGTGGCCCCGTCCAAATTTTTTAAAAATATTAAATAATAGGTATTTATTTAAAAATTTAATTAATAAGTCTATAAAAAATTATATTTGTGTCTCTCGACTTCGAATCTTAGTTCCGTCTTGATGACATGTAAAGTAAGCAAAATGTTTC
The DNA here is from genome assembly GCA_019022515.1 of Quercus aquifolioides. NCBI lineage: Eukaryota > Viridiplantae > Streptophyta > Magnoliopsida > Fagales > Fagaceae > Quercus > Quercus aquifolioides. The sequence continues at coordinate 37,627,575 of CM032336.1, read as the reverse complement.
CTCAGGCTTGAAGAAATTGACTGCTTAGGAGAAAAAAGCACAAACCAAAAAAGAGACTAAATAGTAAATAATTTTTAAATAGTATCATGAGACTTATTTTTAATGAAAAAAATGTTAAAAAATAAAATTTGTAGGTCCATAAACAGTAAAGTTTGCTTAAAACAGTAATAAACAGTAAAAAAAAAAAAAGTGAACTGAAAACTTGAAGCCCGTGAGAAAAAAAAAAAATGGGGCTATAAGAGAGTGAAAAAAAGAAAAATAAAAGAGTACAACTTCTCTGCAAGACACAGGGACAGTACACACAGCTTTTCTTTATTAAAAGAAAAATATAGGGGTCCTCTTACCCACGCATAACCGTAGCAACTAGCAACTAGCAACTCTACTATCAGCTGATATATTGAGATGACTGGTTTAGACCCAAAAATTTATTATGCATGGAATAAATTACCAATTGAATCAATGATGTGAACCAAATTTTAGTGATTTAATCAAGGAAACAACAAGTCGCAAATCTGTCCAGTAGCAATAATTACCAATAAAAAGATAACACAATGAGAACATCTTCAAAGCAAAACTAGTACATAGGGTCATATTTTGGCCTTTTATGTTTAATTCATTTTCATATTGACTCTTAATGGTTAATTGTAACATACATTATAGTATTATAAAGATATAGTTGTTAACGGCATTTTGTTGTGGATATAAGTTGTCAAACTAAATCATGTTAATTCTCTTGGTATACTTTCGGCTCTTAAAGTTTGGAATTAATTTCATTTTCGTTTTTTATGTTTCAAAGTTTTTATTTTGATTGTTATGATTCTGTTTTCATATTAACCTTGCTATCCATTTCCATCAATAATATGGTGACATTTCATAATAAGCACTACTTTTATCAAAAACTTAGTAGTCATATTACTGTAATAAAAATAGATAGTAGAGCTAATATGAAAATGGGATCAAACATGAAAGACCAAGATCTTTTGAAATTTACTCCAAAAAAAAAAAAAAGATTTTTGAAACATAAATGGCCAAAAACAATTTAAAACTTATCTCAAAGTGAATTTTAGTCTTTATTTGTCTTCTTTTTGTTTTAACACACTCTATTTCACAATAATAAATATGACTTTAATTTGATTTTACTTGGAGTTGTACTAGTGATTCTTTACCATATGAAATGGTGCGGGAAAAAGAACTCTCAAAACTATTAGAACTAAGCATACTGCTGTAATAAACTTAGAATCATGGCTCAAAAAGATTCTATAAGTAATTGGATTTTCAAGGTTCATAATTCAAATACATAGATAAAAACGGCTACATTAATTGTTCCAACATGAAGGCTTTTTGCTTAAGAAAGAGAAGTAGACAACCGTTTCAGTTGATGATTCGAAAGTGAAAACTACATGGAAGGGGCCTTGTTTCAAAGTCCATCAGTCCCTGGTTTGAAATGCACTATATTTTGATGATTTTGGTCTTTTTATAAATTGCAATGTGAAAGAAATCAAAGAATTTAAAAGGAGCACTCAGCAGCCTCAAATGCTAATGTTGGGCTCTGCAATATATATTGAATAATTGCATATTTTTGGGCCTAACATGTTGTGTAAGTCACTTTTGGGCTTAAACTATGTCTTACAAAGATAATGTCAAATTCCCACACATTTCATCGCCTGCAAAGCCCAAACATAATATATTTAACTGTTTTTTTTTTTTTTGTTGATGCCTTAATATCTTTGCATCAATCATATTCAGCATTTACCGAACAATTTTAAAAAAAGTTACTTTTTACCCAAGGAAAATTCTTTCAGTACAGACAAATCTTAAAAAATGTCAGCTTTTTGAAAGAAAAACTAAAAAGACATTATTCTCTAATGTCGTAATCTTCAGCTATTACTTATGAGTTCATCTTGAAATAATGACTTAAAGGTGCAATCTACAAAGGCGTATGAAATTTCCACTTTAATTGGTTTCAATCTTCGATGAAATCACACATTCAATATGTGATTTTGTCGTGAAATGGCATCTTGAATCTGCTAATTCACTGTTGTAAATTGTAATTTCCTTTTGCTAAAATACAAAAACTGTCCTAGAAGTTTGGGCTAATACTAGTTACCATTAAAACTTTTCAAAAATATTCAATTTACTCCTCAAGTATAAACATCACTTAATAGTTAATACTATATTAGCCCAAACTTCCACAGAAGTTTTTGTATCTTACAATTTTTTGAAAGAAAAAATTGTGGCGCAATTTCTCTCTCTCTCTCTCTCTCCGTGAACTAAACCGGGTAAAATTGGGTTAAGGCGTGTTATTGTCGATCAAAACCCAACCTGCTAAATTTTAGGTTGGGCTCTGTCGACCCGTGGATCACATGTCTTAACTTCTTTTTGTTCAATAGGATTTTTTTCCTCTTTATTTTTTCAGTGCTTGTTTTGGCTTACTATCTCATGTAAAAATGATTCATGCTTTCATTTCTTAATATTTTCCTCTCTTTTTTTCCCCCTTTCATTTCCAAGTTATTTTCATTTTAGAAACACTTATAGATTATTTTTTAACGAGTTCAAGGCCTGAAGGCTTTAGTTTAGTAAACATTGGATTATGCAAACTTAAGATTTTAAGAAATTATTTAAATTTTTTTTAGTGTTATATTTATATTTGAAAGAAGACAAAAACAATATTATTATTATTATTATTTGCATTTGAAAAAAAATACAAGTCATATTAGTTGACCCGACACTAACTTTTGATTTAAATCCAATCTAATTAGAACTCAATTGGATCAAATCCAAACCCCATCGACCCCACTGTCAGTGTCAGGTCGCTTAGAAGTTTTTTTTTTTTTTTTTTTTAGAAAGGGAAATATATTAAACACTAAACAGCAAATAAAGGTTTAGGGCATAGCCTGTTAACATACAATCTGGCATCAGCCTTCAAAATACTGAGAAGTCCACATGCAGACTAGAAAACACAATAAAATCTCTCTCAAGCAAGGTGCCTAGTTTAGCTAAAAAATCCACGCATCTATTAGCTTCTCTGTAGACATGTTTAAATCTCGTTTGGGGAATCTGGGTAACCAAGTGCCTGCAATCATCCATAATAGAAGATACAATAGTGTTAGAGTAAGTTTGCGAATTAAAAGCATCAACAATGGCTTTAGCATCCAATTCAATAAAAACAGCTTGAGTGTGAACATGTAAGCAAAGGAGAAGTCCATCCCGAATAGCCTAAAGTTCCGCCAAGAAGCTGGTAGCAGTCCCAATCTTTCTTGCGAATCCTGTCACCCATTCACCATTACCATCCCTGATTAAGCCTCCTCCTCCAGCTGTCCCAGAATTACCTGCTGCCAAGCCATCTGTGTTTAGTGTCAGCCAACCATTCCTCGGTTTCTCCCATCTAATACTCTTCAATATTAGTCTTTTGGTGGCTAAAGAATTGCACGCACAGAATGAGTACTCCAAGGCACGGTCTAAAATTCCCCTGCCAATCACACGTAGCTATAATATTTTGAAGATGAAATTTCAAAAGTGTTTTATTTATTTACTTTAAATTGTTGGTAGTTTTATAATGTGACTTTTGAAATGACAATTTTGGCAAGATTATTCCTCAATTCGCGGCTATTAAGTAGCATGGAGTTGACCCATCAAAAAAAAAAAAAAAGTAGCATGGAGTTGGTGTAACTCAGCCTAGCATGACTCTGGGGAAGAACAGAGAACATTGATGTATTCACTATAATAAACATATACATTATGAACATACATGATCAAATAATAATAAGAAAATATTGGTCTAATATGACATGCCTTAATAAAAAAAGACCCGTACCTTTTTGGGATCTCCTTTGTCTCGTGCCACTTTCACTAACAAGACAAATTAACCCACTAATTTCTGTCGGCCTTTCTACTGGTTTAAAGTTTGGTCTAGCACGATTCACCAAAATTCACTTGGGATTTGAACTTGTAGTCCATTCCCTAAAATTGGAGCTTATGTTAGAATAGAGAATCAAATCAGGGTGAAGAGTGGATGCATCCAATGTTTTTTTTTTTGGTTTCCCACGGATTGTTAGGGCCAGTTTGCACACTTCGACTAATCTCTACTCGCTATGGGAGCCTGCCGCTAGCCATAAGGTGTTACAGCTACTACGACTCGAACTGGAGAGCAAACCCAGTCAAACTCCAAAGCCTTACCCAGTGGTGGATGATGGATCCTATGTTGCTGATGTGCATTGGACCTATTGAGATGTTAATATGTGAATTATGTGACAAGTGTTTGACATATGTTCACGTTTTAATGGGTGGTTCACTGGAGTTTGAATCCAAACTGTTTCCTTAAAAATAGAGATAAAAATAGTATTTTATCATTATATATATATATATATATAAAAATTAGGATAAGAAATATTTTAAAATTCACATTAGACTAAATAAGAAAATAAAATTAACATTTATTCAAAAATACAAAAAAAAAAAAAAAATTACACACAAAAGGACTCACTAGTAGCAAGAGATAATTTTGCAGTAACATGAGCTATAGAATCACTCTCCCTTTTAACCCAACGAAAACAACACTGAACAAAACCTACTTTAAAATTTAAAATACTATAAACTAAATTTGCAATAGACTAGTTTGGGATAACATCTTCAACGGACAAGGGGTCAAAACATCTCTTTGCATCTCCTTCAATAATGATATGTGAATGGTTGTTACACAATTGAAATAGAAATTAAAAGAGCAGGTAGAAATACAACCTCTCAATAAAACAAATGGTAGACAATTGATTTTTGGTCCCCACTATTGGCACAATTAAAAAATATTTAACGATTTTGTGAAATCCATATGTCCGCAACCCATATTTCATAGGTTGTTATTAATTGCTTAATAGAAAAGGGTTTTTGTTTTAAAAGAGGCAGGCATTCAGCCTACAGGTTCCGCTACTTTAATATTAGAAATTTTTTGGGCTAGATTTCAATTTTGGAAGGCCAAGTATGAATTTTTTTAAAACCAACATCTCATACTTTATTTATTACTAATGCAATAAAAATATTTTCAAAATTTCATGGGCCACACCCTGGCCTTTGGGCTTATATGCTCTAAAATCTGCTTAGCACTACCTTTATAGGCTAACCTCTCTTCTTCTTCTTCTTCTTCTTCTTCTTTTTTTTTTTTTTTTTTTTCTGAGAAAGCTTTATAGGCTAACTTGGAATCACAATTTCTTAACTTTTTATCCTTATCAACTACTTCTCTCAACAGTCAATCTACCTCAAAAAAAAACTATTTCCTTCAATAATTAAGTAGTATGCCTGGCTCTTTAGTCTTTAATTAATCTCATAAGGAAATCCATGATTTAAAAATAAACTCCATAACTCCATGGATTGAATATCTCCAGCTTTGGTTAAAGAGAAAGTTAACTAATTCTGTTTAACCGGTAAAAAAAATACTAAAAATTTCCTATGAACAACTATTGCGACACATGAGGAAACATTTAAACTGAAGTCGGAACCACAGACAGAACCAAAATTGAGCTCAGGAACCGAAGTAATTAGGCGACTCACAGAACCAGTCAAAGACTTGAGTCTTTTAATATAATTTACAAAGGGACGCATCAATTATTGTTTTTAAGAAACAGAACAAAGAAAGAATAACATCAGCTTTTTGGGAAGTGCCCAAGTGCAAGCAAAACACATGCATAGTAGGGAAAAGTAATTCAAACAAAAAAAAGTGAACAACTGTCTTACTTACTAGTTACTATTACTACCATGTCATAAGGTGTGCGTCACGTTAAAGGTGAAGTTACATACGCAAGAGAGAGGAACCAAACAAAAACATAAAGGACAATTAACATGAACTAATATCAACTAGATCCAAAACTTTTTAAAACTAATCAATTTGGTTTTTAATTACGTTTAGAGGGTTTAGTGACCAAGTTAATCTTTGAATTCCTAATCTAATCACAGTGTCAAGTTGTGCATCACATTGTACGCGGTATCATTGAAAACCGTGACCGTGACCCCTATATAATAATTGGGCAATATGTCCCAGAAGTAGCGTAGAAGCAACCGAGAAAGAGCACGTTGTAGTCTCTTTCTGGGATTATTCCTCTGGCTGCAGTGCTTTGCAGACCACATACCCAATCATTCATGGAGGGTGCAACTTCAAGCAAGAAGAGAAAGATTTGCCATGATGATGAAGTAGAAGAAGAGGATGAAGAGCAAAAAATTGACAAGTTCTTTGCTCTTATCAAAAGTATTCGCGAGGCACGTGAGCATTTGATAAATAGCTCGAATAATATTGCATTGAACAGCCAGAGAAAGAAGAGAAATGTTGCTGATGAAGAGAAGAAGCAAATTGCAGTTTGGAAGCCCTCGTTCCAACATGAAGATTTCCTGGAAGAGGGTGTAGCAGCTGAGTTCAAGAAACCTCCTCTGACTGTGACCTTAGTGGGTTCTTCTCAAAGAGAAGGAGGAGCTGATGATCAGAAAGGAAATGACAAAGAAAGCTTAGACCTAAGGCTTTCACTCTAGTCTACGTTGGACCAAAGTTTGGAATACAGGGTGGTGATGATTACATGTTGAAACTAGAAGTGGCTTTGTTCCAATTCCAATCAACCATATTTTGAAGGTGAGAAGGGTATTTTAAAATACTGTATTGCTTGCAGCACTTACCATTTGATCATGTGCCTTGTAGAATCACAATCATTATGCAGTATATGCAGTTGGTGACATTTTACTTTTGTCCCACAATCAATTACGTTTGTAGAACTGATAAATGTATGAAATCGAGGTCCAGGTCCTTTTATTTATATATTTATTTCTTTTTTGGACAAACATCAATTTTTTTTGTTGCATAAAATTCTTCTTAATTTACAAAAAAGTAAGAACACCAAATAAGCAAATTACTTGCTTATCAACTACTTCAGTGAAATTAATGGAATATGTGTCCGCCTAATTATATAACAAATTAACTTTTCTGGATATAATTTCAACCTATAGCCAGTGGCGAAGCCGGACTATTTTCCTAGGGGCCAATGTGTAAAGTTAAAAAATATTTTTATTTTTATTTTTCATATAACGTTTACTTTAGATGATTGCTATTTATTATCAGATCAAGATATCAATTAGTTTTTGGTGTAGTCAGAATTGAACTCTACATCTTTTATTCGATGACAAAAGATTTTACCAGTTAAGCAACTAGAACCCGTACAAATAATTTTCTAAGTACCGGAGAATCTAAGAACATTCATATCAGTCCTTATATAATAGAAAACAATGTAGAACTTACATAATTTTTCCTAAAAATGACTCACTCTAGTCTGTGTATAATTGTATAAATTTATAAGTTTACTACAATAACCATGTAAATTTACAATGACACTATTCATTTTGTATTTAGTTGTATTTTTTTTTTCTTTACTTATCTCAAGGATAAACAAAGAGAGTAAATTGTATTTGTTGTGTGTGAAGAAAGAAAAACAATTTAAAAAATAAAAAAATTGATATTTTAATGAATTGGTGTGTAAAATAAATAATCTATTGTGAGGTGTTTTAAAAAGTGAATATGTAAAATAGAAAAAGTAAGTTCTTATGACAGAAAATGTGCACGAACCGATCCCAATGCTCGAACTAGCATTTTTTGAGAAATTAGGGACCATGGCTCCAATTTAACAAGTGAAAGTAGCTAACAAGGGCGCATGATCTTAATAATTAATTTTGATTCAATTTCTGCTTCAGGGTAGCGAGAAATAGAACTGAGAAGGACTTCCAATGAAAAATCGTAGTGCACCTTTTGAAGTGTGATTCTTTTTTCTTTTTTTCTTCTCTCTCTCTCTCTCTCTCTCTCTCTCTCTCTCTCTCTCTCTCTCTCTCTCTCTCTCTCTCTCTCTGGGGCGTTTCTTTTGGGTGTGTGCTTGACCTCTTTTTCTTTCAAAGACTTATTTAGTTACATAACAAACACATGTTTTTTTTTCCTCTTTTCTTTTCTTGTTTTAATTCTTTTTCCTTTGAGATTTATTTGGTATGATAAACACGTGTGATTATTTTACTTCTTTTTCTTTCTATGTTTCAACTCTTTCATCTTTTGAGATTCATTATTTAATAATTATGTTATAAACATGGTGTGTGCATGATTCTCTCTCTTTTGGGTCTTTGGAGACACAATTGACCCTATGTGGACAGCTCTCTATTTTATGATGGTAAGAAATTTTACTCAATGAATTAGTTGTCATATTCTCTCTCTACTGGGTCTTGGAGATACAATGACACTCTAAACTACATGGACAACTCCTCTCTTTCTCTCTCTCTCTCTCTCTCTCTCTCTTCTATATGTCCCGACTTTTTGAAGAAGCACTAGTCACATTTATGCTATAGTCCAAAATGATTAGTAAAACTTTTGATAGGCCAAGAATGTATTGATCCATTATGATAAATTAACCAATTGATTTAGCCAAGTTAATTAATTAATTCAATTAACGTGCGTGGTAGCACAAACAAATCACCAATTAACTAAATGCAGCGAAAAATAAATTGACACGGTGATCTGTTTACGAATGGGGAAAACCTACATGACAAAAATTTCACCGGGTGATTTTAAGGTCATCACTCCCGAGAATCTACTATTATCAAAACAAGCGATTACAATTAAAGGAATCCTAGTACCTTATACCAACCTATAGTTGAACCCTTACCCCAATATCCAATTGAACTTGTTCTGTAGTGACAATCTCTCATTTTCAATGCACGGCTCCCAATACGTGACTAACCAATATATGCATGGATTCCAATACGCAACTTAATCACCAACTTGAGAAAGATGTTGGCTGCAAAGTTCTTCAGTTCATCACACGATGAAGATCAAGCTCCTTGGTCACAAAACCCTAACGTATACAAACATAGCAGCTTCTTCAAGAGAATGATGAATTAAGGCAAATTCTGTCTCCGGTCACAATTTGCATGAACACAACTTTGCTTCACACTTGAGCAACCTTTGACGGCCCTTAAAACAATCCTTATATATGTTTAGGGTTGTGAGAAAAGAAAGCTTAAACATGTACTCACGGATTGGATGCAAAACAGAACTGAAAATCTGTTTTTCATAAATCTCAACGGATAGGGTATCTATCGAGCTAGCTGTCGAGTTTTAAAATCCAACACTTCTTTACTTGTTTCTTGGACAGACTTGCATGACTTTAACACTTGAACTTGAAACCTTGTTTCTTGAAGTATTAAACACATCCTATATCTATCAAATTACAAGTAAAGTGCGTTTTGTCAAAGGATTAGCCAATTATATAAAATATTGATATATGTTCCTAACATCAACTCACGTATGTCCTAACAACTTTAACTAGGGCTCTAGTATAATTGGTTATATATATAGCTGGATTGACATAATAAATATCCAATATAAAATTTATCACTAATATAATCTATTCTATTTGGGTATCACAATTTGCCTTGTTTAAATCTCTAACATTTTTTAGGACTCACATTGCATTGTGGTATCCTTAGGTCACATGGCATTACCAACCTGACTTTGTGATACCGTAGATTGTGTAGATTTGATTTGATTGTATCAATGTGTGATGTGCGAACAAATACTAAGTCTTATAGCGAGTGTTTGCCAAATAGATCTAGACTATATAAACGATTATGAAAAGCACTAATTAATTGTAACTTGTCTAGTCCTTTTAGGTTATAGCACAAACGTAACTAGCTCTTACTCAAATCATGACAAATCTTGAAGAGGACATCAAGGATTGAGTAAGGAAGATTCCTATACCTTGGATTGTTTGGGATGAATTAAATTGTAGCCAACACTTTTTTCGGGTTGTAGCACTGCAATGGTATGAAATTTTACTATCTGAACTAGTTATTGCACCAATAAACTTGTAGCTTAATGAAACTTTTCCTATTTCAGGGATAAAGGTTTTATAGCTTGCTAGATGTACATGTTGGAGTATGTGTGTTTCAAACTCTTAAACTATGCTAGTGTCCCACATTGGTTAGAGATGTGTTCTCATGTAGGTTTATAAGCCATTGCACCACTTAAGTGTTAACTTGAAAGATAATGGGCTAAATGTTAGAGTTGGGCTTGGGTTGGGTTTAGGCTTGTCTTGATCTCTCTTGTTCCTCTTTCATTTTCCCTTTCTTTTCCTTCCAGCTGGTTTTGCCCATTGGGGCATTTAATGTTCAATCTGTTGGGCATCAAATCTGCACAATAATCGTTGAGGCCTAGTCCTCTAGTCAGCCCACTTGTCTTACATGTTGGCATATATAAAACCCTACATCTCACACTATTCAAGTGATATTTCTCTCATCTTCTCCAGCCGTATATCCTTCTGTTTTGCTCTGTTTTTTACTGCACAGAAAAAATTTCAGCTTCAATTTTTTTAAGGAAAGGAAAGGTAAGTAAGGTTGTTCCTAGTTCTTCTTGCTTGAGTGTGTGATCAACTTGAAGAAATTACTATAGTCTAATCTTGGGGGGTTGTTCGGCCAAGAGAGTCATTCACACCGAGTTCTACTTAGGGTAGCACGAATCAACCTTTAAAGACAACGCATTTTGCGTGATTCTATAGTTTGTGAGATCTTTCTAACTCTATCTATTTATTTTTGTCATTGCTAATTTTTTAGGGTCTGTATTGTTGAATCAAAACTTGTTTATTTAGCTATATTTTCCAACAGTACATGTGTTTAGAACTAGACTTAGGATCTATGTTTTAGTCTTCTAGTTGTAATTTTTAACAAATTTCCATTCAAGTGTCAAGACACAAGAAATCAAAACTCGTAAAGGGGATTTTAAAATCCAGCATGCTGTAAAATTTAAGATATTCCAAGCTTTTGAATTCCCACAAACAGAAATTATGTGTCACTTATTATAATAGTATAAAACTTGAGTTATTGAATTATTAGGTTTGCTTTATCCAAGGATATTGTAACAATGGAACTATTAGTTTCAATTGTTAATAAAGCTAGAAGAATATATGTGTGTGTATATATATATATATAATGGGTGTATTGCATGGCATGATGTGTTTGTGAGTTATTGGAAGTATACTAGTATGCCTGTGCATGGACCAATTAAAATTTATATATAAAGTACATAAAATATTTCATAAATATCATTAAAATTGACAAATAAAATAGTTAATAAAGTTAAAAAAAAAAATACATTAAGGAACAAAGTTTTTCTCCCAGCTAGTTTGGAGAGAAACTCTACAAGCTTCTCATATATCTCTATATTGAGTGTGAATTTTGAAAATCTAACCATTATATTGCATGTTCTTATTATATTCTTCATTTATGTAAAATTTCAAGAAGATCAAATATCAATTGCTATTTCATTAAACAAATGATAAAATTTCAAATTTTTATGATCTAAAATTGTGTATAAAAAATAAGTTTATTGATCGAATAGTAAATAATATCCAATTTGAATGAAATTTGATGTGCATGTTAAGAACATAAGGAACATGAAATTCAACCATTAAATTTTCAAAATTCACATAAAAAAAAAAAGATATATAAGAAGTTTGAAAAATTCTTATTCAAACTAATTTGAAAAGAATCTTTGTTCTACATTAAGTTATATACTGAAAGTTTACTTTGTTCTACATTAAGTTATCTACTATAATTTTCGTTATAGTAGATTATTAAAATAATTTAAAATAAATATAAATTTTTACAACATATTTCAATGATGAAAAATCTATAAATACAATAAAATTTCACAGAATTTTCATAATATTCATATTCTATTTTATTTTAAACTCTTAAAATATTGTAATAATTTGTTATATACGCGTCACAACTCTTCAATTATTTTTTTTATTTTTTTATTTTTTGAGAAGGAACTCTTCAATTAATTGATTAAGCTTGTATGACTCTAGGGCCCTAGGCTTTTCTTCTTCCGGCTTGATTGGGGAGTGGGTAGCACACTAGCACTGCATACGCACTGACCTTGATGGTGCCCAATGACTTATCCACCTAACACATGTTGCAACTTGCAAGGCATTTATTGAAGTCCAATTATAACTTCACAAGGGGTTCTCGTGAATACCATAATAATTTAATAATATTAGTGCTAGTTCGTTGAAGTCATTAACTATACTAATACAAGTAATGGTGCATACAAAAACAAAATTGATAATATTTTTAATGTTTGTTGATGTGATAAGCTTATACTATTTTTATTTAAATTTATTATTGACATTACTTTTTTACCGATCACTAAAAATCTATTATATTAATAGGTATCTAATTTTTTGTCAAATTTTGTGTTTATAAACTCTCTCCTACTAATAATCTCTTGTATTTCCTTAGCAGGAACCACATGCCCATAAATGGTTCTTAAACTAAAATTGCAATTGTTCCTTAAAAAAAAAAAATTGCAATTGGCTAACCACATATTTTATTGAATAAAATGAATTGAAAGTCTCTAAAAAATTTTATAATTCAATTAACACTTTCTGACAATTTTAATAAAATGGTACAAGTTTTGAACCTTATAACTCCAAATTATCAAATTATCCCAAAAAAAAAAAGAAAAAAAAAAAAAAAAGAGGAGTCCAGCTAATTATATTTTGCAGAAGGGGTCACAAAATGGGATTCCCATCAAAAGTGACAATTCTACTGCCACATACGTACACAGAGTCACGGACCACAAAAAAAAAAAAAAAAACCGGGAAAAAAAAATATTAATGGAATAAACAAAGTGACAAAAAATAATTAATGAAAAGTTTCATCGTAGTGTGAGTGTACAAAAAGTCAAAGAGATTCGGATCAAAGAGACCAAATACAAAAAGTCAATTAAAACTCCAAAAATTGTATGAAAAAAACTTTTTTACATGTGGAAAAAAGAAAAAGAAAAAGGAAGGAGACTAAAGAAATTCCATTGATGATGTCATCAGTATTGCGTCATATTATAGTTGCAAATGACGCATGAATAGATTCGGATCTCAACCATAAGTTGGTAAAATTTATCGAAATACCCATCGTTTTGACTTGGTCTGCTTTGCCCCTCCATGGAAAATTAACTTACGAGACAATGATACCTCTTTTTGTTACGAGACAGTCCTATGAGGTATTTTCATTTTTCTTAGACTTCGGACTGGATTTGAATTTCATACAATAATTATATTGTGAATAATTAGGTACTATGGAGTTGTAAAATGTAACAGTTTGAAAGGTAAAAGTGTAAGTAGCTGAAAGAATTTTTTTAAAAAAATTTAAGAGCTTTTAGACCTTGTTTGGTGTGCAAGTTTTAACACATATTTTTACATTTTAAACAACTTTACATACATTTCAACACAATTTTTTACTTACTAGTCTATCAAACGTTTCGTTTTAATAAAATTGAAATTAATTATTTTACAATAATAAAGAAATGGTAAATATTGTAGACTTTTTACTGTGAGCTAGCATAAAAAATAGGGTAGAAGCTAGAAGTAGATGGTCATTAGGTCATTTCCGAATAGCAAGAAAACGAATATGCTCATGATGGAACATCATGATCGTGACCTTATATAATTGAAGGTCTCTCCAACAAGTATCGCAGAAGCAACCTAGAAATTGCATTCTACACTATTTCTGTGTCCTTTTGCTTTTTGTAGCGTCTTACAGACATCACATGGAGGGTGCAAGCAAGAAGAGGAAAATTTGCCATGATAATCCTGAGGAAGAAGAAGATGATGATGATGAACAAAAGATAGAGAAGTTTTTTGCTCTTATCAAGAATATTCGAGAGGCTCGCTTCCGCTTGATGAATGGCTCAGATGTAATGGAAGGAGTAGAGAGCAAGAGGAAGAAGAAGAAAGTTGAGGAAGAGAACAAGCAAGTTGAAGTTTGGAAGCCCTCGTTTGAACGTGAAGATTTCATGGAAGATGAAGCTCAGTTGAAAACCGTAGTGGGTTCTTCTCCAAGACAAGAAGGAAGTAAGAAAGAAGAGGACAAAGAAGAATTAGACTTAGGGCTTTCACTTTAGTGTTAAAACTTACAACAATTGTAGAAGAATTGGGAGGAATCCTAGTGTCCAATGTCCATGCTAATGTAGTATTCTTAATTTGCTGTATGTATCATAGCAAGAAGTTTCAAGCTTTGCTGTGCTAGCTTCTTAGCTTTTTTTTAATGTAACATGTAGTACTTACTGACAATCTATTATCTGTGTTTGCTGACAAGGATTTAAGGTCTTTGAAATCCTTCTTATTTTGTAAGAATTTGTTCCCTATTTATAGCAATTAAATCCTTTTATCTTCTTCTTCTTCTTTTTTCTTCTACTTACTAAAATGCACGTTTGACATTTTTTTTGAATTATTTTTATTTGGTTCTATTTTCATATTGGTTTTGTCACTCATTTTCATTAGTAGTATGACCGTTAGATATCATTTATGTTTAATTACTTTATAAAATACTAGCATTAAAATACTCTAGAATGCATAAATTTCGTTGTTGTGTAAAAAAAGAAAAAGAAAAAAACTATATATGAACGGTTGGATTAGTGGAAGAAAAAAAATCTAGTATTACAAACTTTTGTATAAGTCGCTTGTCATAACAGTGATGTGATAAAATCTGAGTTGTAAAGAAAAAGTGGTGGATTCATGTATGAGTGATAAATAACTATTCACAGTTTGACAAATGTTAAAAGTTATGACAAAAAATTGTGAAATAATTTATGATCTTACAACCACACTTAACGAAAATAGAAGATTGGACTAATATGAAAACAAAATCAAACATAAAGGGCTAACCATTGAAGTAGTTGGCTGTACGTATCAAAGTAAGAAGTTTCAAGCTTAACATGAGTAGTGGTACCCTTATGCCTTGAGCTCATGCTTATAAGGCATAGGGGGGCGCTTCTCTTGCCGATGTGGGACTAAGACCAAGTGCAACGCTTGTTTGCCCACGTCGCTTGAGGACAAAGCCGTGCAGGGGATAGAAGCTCAGGACGTTGCGCTTTAAGCATGCCTGTAGCCTGCCCTCTAAAGCGGACAAATAGATTGCGGGGTTGAACAAAAATTCTCCCTACAATATATATATATATATATATATATATAATTTTATTTATAAAAGGATTTAATTGTTTTTACTATGGTATAAAACTTTAAAATGAAATTTAAATCATATCAATTTACATATGTAAGCCTTTGCATCATTCTTATGTTATTCCATGCTTAACATATATTAATTTCATTAGTAGCACGGAATCAATTTTTCAAGGGCGATTGACATTTTAACAAATGTTTATAGCCTTGTTTTTCAAAGTTTAAGATCACGATTCACAAAAAGCACTTGTACTTAAAGATATAATCTTTTTTTTTTTTTTTGAAAACTACTTAAAGATATAATCTAAGAACGCGTAATAAGGGTCCCAATTAATTTATATGGTCGAAAAAGGAATGGCGCGGAGGTGGAAAGAAAGCGTCCCTTAATTTCCATGCCTAGGAATTAGTTTTGGGTATCTTTTTATCTTTGATTCGAGGTTCCGGTAGCTTTCCTCCAAGACTTTTAATTAAATGTAATTTATCTTTTGGCAATTACCTCATTGAAGTTGAATGTGGAGTATCATGACTATCACACGAATATAATTATATTCCTCGTTGTTGAATATCTTGATTTACTAGAGTTTAAATTGATGCGCGCGACTTAGAAAATATATCACTGACCAAAGTCTTAGCGAGAATTTATTCACTTCCATTAGAGACGTTTTTCATTTTCCCTCGCCTCACAGGAGATGTGGATCTCTGTGTGGGACCTCTGGTGGAGTTTACACCTCCTATAAGAGAAAAACGACTCCTATGATAAGAGTGAATAATTTCTCTACATGTTTTACGGGCCAACTCAAAATTAATCACTGAATAAATTTTCAATCTTTGTTCATTGAAAATAAAAATGATTAGCGGTTCTAAATTGGGCTTTCTTAGAGAAGCCGCGTGAAGAGCAACATCAGAAAAAGGATGATTATAATAATTGAAAGAAAGTTTTCTTTTATTTATTATATTGAGTAGTTCATAAGAGTAAAATTTGCGGCTATGTTTGTGGTGTGATATGATGAAAAACACTAAAACTAGTTTTTTTAATTTGAAATAAGATGCGAAGGTCGGAGTTATTTGACTTTTGACCTTCTTTATAACTATTATTTACAATTACCCCATAAAAAGACACTCAAGATTTGTTAAGAACTGTAATTGCTGTGTATAGAAACTAACTAACTTAACTAACTACAGTTAAGGTTTCTACGTATAACTTGGTGGGTATAGTAACTAACTAACTTAACTAACTGTAGTTAGATACCATCTAAACCAAAGTCCTTATGCATCTTATTTAATTTACAAAAAGAGCTCATCTCTTATCCAGTGTAATATGTTTTGTCGGCATTAAGAAATCTTATGTCAATTGATTTTGATTCGGTTGCCTTAAGCCTTATAGCACTAGCATTGCAAAAAGACATAAGCATCAGCTCATGCAAAAAGGCATAAGTGCTAAATTTTATCTTACCGATCTAAAATATAACTCACATCAGCTTATGCATTCGGTTGCCTTAAGCCCCTTATAGCACTCGCATCAGCTTGTGCACAAATGCATAGGGGCTAAATTTTGTCTAAACAATCTAAAAAAAATTGCCCACATCAACCGATGCATCAATTGTATAAAATAAATTTTAAAGCACTTGAATTTGTGCTTGATTAAGAGAAAAAGTTCCACATTTTAGCTAACTAGTAAGTTTAAAATTCATACACATTAAGTCATGTAAAGTTGTGTAAAAATACATGATTGCTATAGTAACTGTGTAAAGAAAAAGAAATAATTAATAAATTTAAAAAAAATTAATATTTTATTGAAATGTAGTATAAAATAGACAATCTGATGTGGAGTGTTTGGAAAAGTGAGTATGTAAGTAAAATAGAAAAAATATAGGTTCTTATGCTAAAATTGACAGGAATTTTTCGCATGAGTTGTGCATTTTAGTTTTTTATTCTTTCTTTGTGTTTCTCAAAGATGAAGGAAGAAAATGAACAGTAATTGTAATGCGTGAAGAGAGAGAGAATTAAAAAATAATAGTTTTTTAAATTTTTTGATAAAATAGAGTTTAGACATGGAAAGTGGTTAGCTAGAATTTTTTTTTAAAAAGAAAAAGAAAAAGAAAAAAAAGAGAGTAAGTTTTTATGTTAAAATAGACATGAATTATTGCACGGGCTTAACGTGAACATTGTTAGCATAAACGATTGCCACAACGTACAATTATCTCTAGAAAATTTATTATGTTACTAAGGAACTAGCGGGCGATATTATTTGTACCTAATACTTCTCTACCTTTGGGCAAATTTATCAGTTTCACTCTTTCATCCATTATTTTGTCACTAATATTCAACGACCTTCACTTTCATCAGAAATGCAGAGGAGATATTTGAGGGGGCGTACGTTGAAGAAATTTCCCATGGATGACAGACAAAGTAATGGAAATGAAGTCTTTGTATGAAGCGGGCAACAACCCCACAATCACAAGAAACATTAATTGGTATCATGGACGTCGTAATAGAGACGGCATAAATATTTGTACACTAGGTAATAAATGATATATAGAGGCGAGACATAACCATAACCTCAGTACTAGGAAATCTGATCTAGTTCAATGTAATGTTAGATCATGAGCAAAACTCCAAAAAGCATTTTAGGCATTTCCTTTAATTTGTGAGCGGTGCAGAAAACATGGTAGCGTATGATTTGTTACTTGCCAGACACTCTTGTGTTGCAGATTAATTACGGGGATGGACACACCAGACTTTCTCCAACTCAACCCCACAGAATCTATAGACTCGGTGTAAATGATTGAAAATGTTTTATTTATTTATTTAACTTTAAAGAGATAATAGGTTATCTTAGTGGTCAAGGGACACGTCATGATGAGTTGTATACCCAAACATCTTAGTTTCGAACTATAGAGGCGACTCATGTATTTGGGATTTTTGGTGAGATTCAATGTCATTAAAAAAAAAAAAAATCTTTTTACATTCCTACATTATTAAAAAAAAAAAAATCTTTTTTGTCCATATTTTCGCCAATAAACTTTTGGTAAAAAAATAATTTAGACACAAAAAATGAACTTTTTAGAGTTAAGGATAAAAAAAAGAAATTTATGCAAACTTTAGTGACTTCAACAATATTTTAGCCTACATGTTGTAAGCATTTATCAATGTTATACAACTTAATATCTTTCTATTGGATGAAGTTTTGGACAAATCGATCATTGAATTATATTTTTTTTTTATATCCTTCATGTTTGGAAAATTTTTAAATGGCTAGTGATCAGTTGCTATCTCTTCCATAAAGTATTCAAATGTAAAGTTTTTTGTATATTAAAATCATGTTCAAAAAAATTATGGATCAAATAGTAAATAATGGAACAGTATAGAATATTCTGGAAATATAATAAATGTGTACTCACTCCTCTCACACGAACAACATGGATCTCACCATAAAGATACTTACTAGAATCCACTATTATGTGAAAGAATAGAGTAAAAAAAATCATATCCTCTAAAATCTTTTTATATAGATATTCCCCACAAATGGACCTCATCCACACCAACTAGAACTTCAACACTCAAAGAAACTCCTAAAAGATTTGCAGTAACAGCCAACTCACTAGAAATGATATATGTGGTTTCAAACAAATCTCACACTCGTTCTTTGGGATCAAAAGATGAGTAGTTGTGTAGTACACAAGCTATTTTTAGTTAGGCATAAGAGCGAAAGGGATCAATGTGCGGATCTCTATATCTATGGTATAGCACCCTCCCTTTTTGCCAAAAATTCGTACAACATTTGATTTATTTAGGTGCACAAAGTAAGGTAAAAGACTAGTAGGAATTTCACTTCTATCAAAATTCATATTAATAAGTGTGGGGATAAATGAGTCGAGTAGGAATATTGGGCCGTGGGCCATGCCCGAGGATGTAGGGTAGCCCAAGGAGGATTGATGTGATGCCCCAATTTGATTGACTGTGTGATGTGCGTAGGTGTGTGATGAGTCCCATATCGGATATTTACTGAGTAGATCTGAGCTTTATTAACAACTACAAGAAACCTCAACTGTAACTAATCTTTTTGAGGTATAGCGCAGATGTGGCTAGCGCTTTTCCTTAGTTCACAGTGAACCAGGAAATATCTGAGAAAAATACTGCTACCACCACATTAAATATTCTGCACCTAACCAACTGGCCACATTTATGTGGAAATGATGCTTGAACCAGGAGGGCTTTGATGGGACAAGCATCCAGAAGATCACTTATACAATCAACAGATAGAAGGCTGGGATTGAAAAGGAATAGGACTATATAAAGAAAAGAATCCTTGTGAGAAATAGGGGGGAATCACTAAGAAAAAAAAAAAAAAAAAACAGAGTGGAAGCTTGTACTTAAAGAAACTTGAGAGAATATAAGAACACTTCATCCTCGGACTTGACCAAGGAGTGTTATTCCCTTCAAACTGTGTTTTCTTATCTTTCTGGCACGAATCCAATCTCTTGTGGCTCATACATGATTTACTAAGTCTTACCTATAAGATTCACTCTCTAACAAAAATATTATTTTGGGCTCGTTGGGCCATCATCCATTTCTAGTGGGCTGAGGGTCAAAATCTAGTCCTTACAATAAGTATTTGCATAACTTCTCTCGAGTGAGTGTCTTGCAAAGTCTTTGTCTACCTTAATGTTTCGCACAAACAAATTTAAATTTCTCAAGCGAAATTTCTAAACTCAAAATCTTGAATCAATAGCTAGACAAAATTTTAGCCTTACCCAAATACAAAAAAAAATATGTTTACTATAGTTTTGTCACATTAAATTAGTCAATATCTAAAATCAAACACTTGTGAACTGGAAAATTGAAATGCATGACAAACAAACTGTTTATTATTATTATTTTTTAATCTCTCTCACTGAATGCCTTTACAAACTTAAAGTTATGTTTGGTAACAATTTTTGTTTTCTATTTTCAAAAACTTGTTTTTGGTAATATAAAGAAAAAACAAATTTCTTGTATTTTTAAAATCAAAAACATGTTTGGTTAGTTGAAATAAAAAAAAATAGTTTTTTGAAGAAAAAAAATAGAAAATACTAAAATATGTTGTTAATAGGATTTGGACTCTAATGCTAACTCATTAAATGAGACAGGTTTATTAAATTAAATGTGTATTTTCATTGACTTTTGAAAACTAAAAACTGAAAATAGGTTTTTGCATGTTTTCAGTTTCCTTCACAAATTAAGTTTTGAGAACAGTTTTTGTTTCCTAATCATTTTGGGTTGTCAAACAAGTTTTTTAGTCTCAAAAATAGAAAATTGTTTTTGGAAACAGAAAACAAGGAGAAAAAGTAGTTACCAAATATACCCTTAGTTTGAGAGTGTGTTTTTTGTTTTTGCTATAGTAGTTTTTTGAGAAAGTGCTGCTAAATAAGTTTTGCCTTAATTGGTTTATTTTATTTTATTTATTTATTTGTATATCTTTTTTTAAAATCTTTTTCTTAAAGTTATAATAATAATTTTGTTTAACTTTTTTTGAAGTAAAACAAACCGCTAAAAAAAGGTTATACCAAACATATACATGGTTTTGGCACACCGAATAAGTGAAGTAATCTTCTTTCTTTTTTTTTTCTTTTTTTAGGAGAAGGTTAAGTTTGGGATTTGCTTATTTTGCTGAAGCTAAGAATTTTTTGTTGAAAGTACTATAGATAAAGACAAAAGTTAGGTGAAATAGTACAGTAGAACCTATGAATAGTATTAAAAAGTACAATGAGACACATAAATAGTAGTAAGAATAAGCTGAATAATAAAATAAGTTGGCAAAAATAATTCATGCCAAACACACAATAACAGTTCAAACTCCAAATTATTCCTGTCTATTTTTCACTTCCTTACCTAATCTGATGTTATAATCCAATGATGCTTTTCTAATCTTTTGCCAAACCTACCGTACGTGGATATAATAAATTACTTTAGACTTTAGAGAATTTTGATGGATAGCCTAATTCTAAAAGAAAAGAATAAGCCTAGCTAGAGGGTCCTATCTAAACTTCGGCTATAAGTTTACCTTAAAAAGTCCTAAGACGTTTTTTCATTTTTATGGGGGTACTACAGTCCTGACTCCTGAGACGTTAAATCCACGCCAAACTTTTGTTTATTAATATTAAAAAAAATGGAAAATTTTGTTTAACTATCCAATCAAAATCATTCAGCAAAGCTATTTACTCAATTATTCCGACCTTTCATTAGGCAAGCGACTGTTTTTTTGTTTTCTTCTTCTGAATTGGCTTTTCATAACTTTTTTCTCTAATAGGTTCTCATTAGCTTTAGGTAAGGTGTTCTTTCAAGTCACTCACCCCCACTGCCGGCTCCACATAAAAACTCAAGGGTAAAACCCAAGAACTAATCCATTGGGTAATGCTTGCCAAGTAACTTTAAAAGTTAACACTGTTTGAAAGTTTTCTAGTTCTACCTACTTGCTTTTCAATCTCTAATTGCTATTTATTTATATGTAATCATTGTAAGGCTTATACCGTCAAGAAATTCAAGGCAAGTTATTGGAAAGAAACAAATAACTTGGAGGAGCAAAAAAAACTTTCAAACTGTGTTATGGGTCATTTGTGCTTAGGAGCAGATTTAATATTTTTTAAAAGTTTTGATAGTATCTAGTATTAGCTCAGAGTTCAAAGGTGGTTTTTTTCTACCAAAAAAAAAGGTGGTTTTTTTTACCCCAAACTCAAAGATAGAAAGTTTGAAACACAACTCACAAGAACTTCGCAGTATACACAAGCGCAACTAGACAAATGATGGATATGTAATATCTTATGTTCCTTGATTAAATTCAATTATGGTTGCAATAATGTGATTGTTTTTATGGAGGATAACACCTTAATTTTTTATTTCTTAAAAGAAAGATAATACATTTTGTGTTGTATTGATTAATTCAATTGCGTGATTGAATTTAATTAGGCAACTTACGGTAAAGTACTAAAGTACTTATGGAGGAATACCCAAATTTCATCTTACAATTTTTATTTACGAACAAAAATAAATTGAAAAAACTTTCGTGAGATGAAGTTTAACAAGATGGTATTTATTTGTTTTTGGGATTGTGTATTGCATTGTCTTTAATATATTAATAAATATATCTAAAAAATTATCACGTATCATTCAACTTCTTATAAAAATCTCTCTTAATGTTGGGATTACTATCAGTATTGTGGCGGAACTTTAGACAATTAGGTACCTAATGCGCCAACCAACATAGACCCTCTTGCTCAAACGTATTTATCAAGAGGCCAATGCAGTTGCTGATAAACTAGCTAATATAGAAAGCAACCAAACGTAGCAAGAGATTTTATATGACACATGGAGACCATTATTAAAATTTCATATAAAAATTATGAAGTTTTCTTGAGTATCTCAGCTCATTGGCGTTCCCTTTACATATTATACCATTAATGCACAGGTCTTTTTCATCTTGTATTTCATTCTTATATCTTTGAGCCATGCGTTTGTGAAATTTATTAGATTATTTATTTAATTATTTATAATTAAGACTTAAGAGTACTTGCACCAACCCAAAAACTTGTTAAGTTTTTGGGTTGGATAGTGGCTATTTGGGTGAGATTAGCTAGACTTATTGATGAGAAAGGGTCTAAAGTTTTGGAAGAAATGCCCAACTACAAAAATGAAATATATAATAACTAAAAATGAAAAAAAAAAAAAAAAAAAAAAAAGGACCCGAGGAGCCCTGGCCCATTGGACCTCCACCTGGGTCCGTCCCTGTATGTTGGCATTGGTTGAGATCATTGTTATTGATTCCGTTCCGTTCCGGCCGGAATTTTTCGTACCGGTATGCAAACCGGTACCGGAATACCCCACGTTCCACCTCGAGTCAAATTTCAGGCCGTTCCGAGCCATTCCGGTCAATTCCAGCCAATTTCGACCAAGATGCAAATTTTGGCCGGCACCAGATTTGGCCTATTATTATAAAATAATAATAATAATAATAATAAATAAAAAAGAAAAAGAAAAAAAAGAGTAAAGGTCCAATGGGTGCTGGTAGTTCTTAGGAGTTCTTTTGATGATGAATTTGATCCTTCTCTCATGGATGATGATGAGGAGGAGGAGTAAATCTTGTATTTTTTAATATTTAGTTATTGTCTTGTAAATCTTCTTATTGTGTGATGTTATATTGATGTTCAAGACTTAAGAGTTAAGACTAAATGATTTGTATTATTTGATATTTAGTTATTTATTTATTAGAATTGACAATTTTATGTTCAACAAGAATATATATAAATTATTTTTTAAGAACCTCGAAACACCCTGAAATGGTACGCCGAAATCGGCCGGTACCGAAATATTCCATTCCACATGACAAATCGAAACGGGGTCCGAAACGGTATTAATAACGATGGTTGAGATTATGTAATTGGTGTTGTGAAGGTTGGAATGCTATGGAGATGAATGCATGTTGTGAATTCATTGGTTTGCCTTTTTATTTTTACCACAGTTGTTGATATTATGCTTTTTGTTAGGTTCTAAAAACTTAGGATTTCATGTATTTAGAACTCTAATATGTATTGTTGGCAAACCATGATCAAAACAAGTTATTTTAGTCTTATTTAGACTTGCTCAAAGTAGTGTTGTTTATGTAAAGTTGGAATCGAGTTGATGCAGAATTCACTGTGCATCTCGGCCTGGCTCGATTGATCGAAGCTTAGGCTCAATCAATCGAAAATTGGGTAGATGCGTTTTTTCTGCAGAATTTCCAACTCAGCCCTAACTCTTAAAACGTTTAGGGTTTTATGTTTTTTCTCTAGGTATATAAGGCAAACCCTAGCCACGTTTTAGAGGTTGCTCATATTGCTGTTTGTGTGAATCTCTTGTGAGATCTGTGAGGAGCTTTCCTTCGCACAAACTTAGGATTATCAAGAGGAGATTTCTTCAAGAACTTGATGGTCATTCAGTTGCTGTCATAAGAGCTTAAAGTTACACAAACGGGGGTGCTTGTACTTGCTGGAGAATCCAAGAAAGAAGAAGTCCGTGGTCTCGGAACTTGCACGTGGTCGTGTCAGTAAGTTCTACTAGTGGGTAGCAATAAGAAGTCGAGCGTGGGGGCTTGTAAGTCTTATTGTATGAACTTCGATTCTTTCAAGATAGTGGATTCAAGTTTACCTTGAGGATAGTTAGGTTAAATCCTCCCCAGGTTTTTTACCGATTTGGTTTTCCTGGGTCATCATATCTTTGTGTTATTTATATTTCCGCTGCTATATACTTGATATGATTGTTTGATTGTGATAATCTAGATTTGCATAATTTGACTAAGTTAATCACTTGGCTAATTAATTAGGTTAATCCGGTTGTGTTAAGGGGTCTAAAAACTTGACACTTTTGCTTCTTGTTTCTTGTGAACCTAGTACCTTTTGTTATTCTCCGACAGTGGTGTAGAATTAGAATTACCATTTATTTGGCTTTTAGCTCATACAACTATACAAGTAGACACACCCCATGTGAAACTTTTGAAATCAAATTATAAGTTCACACATAAACTAAACAATGCGTGAATTTAGATGTGGATTGAGGTGTGTACCGAGCATTATTCAATTATTGGCATACTCTATCTTGTACAATAAAATATAGAAAATGCTAACGAGTGTCTTTAGGGTACTGGTTAATAATCAATTTAAAAAAGGTTTTGATACCACTTTTATGGGAAATGAAAAAAGCTGTCAAATTTTTTTTTTTTTTTTTTTTTTTTTTTTCATTTCCCATAAAAGTGGTATCAAAACTTTCTTTAAATGGATTATTAACCAATGCCCTAAAGGCACTCGTTAGCATTTCCCATAAAATATTTAGGACTACACTTTTTTGTGCTACACCTTTGCAATAATTTTGATATGACAAATTGTGAATGATAAAGAAAGAATACTAGGTTTTTTGTAAAAATGACAAACAACTAGTCACAATCTACTACGTAGGATTGTTATGGAAAATAGTATGATTCCTATAATTTCCCCTTGTACAATTGTATTATTGTTCTTAAGAATTACTTTGTGATTGGGTAGCATGTTAGAATTATTCAAAGAGTAAAATGATACATCAAACTCACTAAAATCTATTCTTACACATTCTCACACCTATTTTGTTACAACTATCGTATATGACAATGTGATAGCGAAAGACAACATATGTTAAAGGAGCAATGATAGGAACACAATTTATGTGGTAAGTTGTAGTAAAAATTGTGGTATTTGTTATGTCCTTAAAATTTTACTATGTTAAAAAGAGATTGAGAATTGATGCAGGACTAATATTGAACCATGCAATACTTTCTCGATAGTTCAGATAAAAAGTTAAAAAGTTAACTCTTGATATCAACCATTAAATTAAGAAAGTTAAATAGGTAAAAAAAAAATGAAAAATAAAAAAAAATGAAAATTTTTAAAAAATAAAAATGTGGTGAGAGATATTTATTCCACCGGATTCCAATCAAGTGTGCCGCTGGAAGTTTTAATGGTTCCTCTGTTACGATGTAGAGAAGGAGAAGCGGTCGCAACACGTGTCCAGTATATCTGATCTTTTGGGTATATGACTATATGAGGGATCGGTGAGGAGCTAGCATCAGCAAGAGACGTAAGGGAGTCACTTTCACTACGTCATGGTACTGGCGTCACTCACAGCCTTGTTAAACCTTTTACGTTTATTCTACACAACAGTACACGCATTAATGACAACGCCAGGCCCCCCCCCCCCTCACCCTCACTGCTAATTTACATTTTTGTCCCTCACCTTCCTCACATCACATTTTTCCTTCTAAGAATTTTACATTTTTCAACGATTTTTAGTTACATTTTTTTTTTCCAACGATTTTTATTAATGAAAAAAAAGTTAACGGATACTTTTTTTTTTAAGAAATATTAATCAATATCTTTTTAATAAGTGTCAAAATTTACCTAAACATTTTTATGAAAAAAAAGAGTAATTAGTTTTGTGGGGCCAGAATAAGTTAGCAACCCCGGCCCACTCCAAGCCAAGCCCAGAGGCCCATGCCGAGGACGCCTCCACGATCCGAGGTCCGAGGACGAAAGTTTAGAGCCCAGGATTCAAGGAGCATTGCCGAGGATGGTTACAACCTCGGTAGGCCGAGGATAGAAAGTGGGCATACGGCACACCTTTAAGGGGAGTCTCCCCAAGCATCCAAGGAGCAAATAGCAAGAACCAATCACCGGACATTGAAGCATGGCGGAGGAGCAAGTCCCAGGCGAACTGTCACCTCCACATTAAATGCCCTCAACTAACGCTCTGGCCGCATTAATGAGGATAGGACCTCTGAACAGTGCCGTCTTGAGTGCTGCAACCCACTGGAGGTATGGGGATGCGGCTGATGGGACAGGCACTCAAGTGGAAACCGGATTGAACAACAAATGTAGGGCTAGGATCAACTGATTGAGAAGTATATAATGTAAAAATCCCTCTTGTGAAGGGGACGGATGAAAAACCAGAGAAAAAGGAATACTGTAGCAAAGTATTTTCTCTCAACTCTTGTAACCTTTCTGAAAAGAGATAATAGGAATTTCCAGCTCCATAAGGCACGTCCGAGGAGCCTCATTGTGTGTTCAAGCCCACGTTTTAGTTATTAGCAATCACGTACAACCATGCATGGCCGTTGCCCTCTTTACTAATGCCTAGCTCTTGAGCCCATACTCTACAAATTTATTGGAGGGTTAGTTGGGCTTGGGTCCACTCTCACAATCCTTAGAGAGCGCTCGAATCCACCCCCTACAAGTTTATTAACAAAAATAATGTCAAAATTTTTCATAAATAGTTTATTAATAATTGCTCTAAATGCACTAGTTAACATGACTCCTTATTAATAAGTGTTTGAATTTTTTTATTATTTTATTACATTTAAAATTTTAAAATTGTGTTGTTTCGGCATAAATGTAATTTTCAACTGATTTTTTTTAAAAACTAAATTAACAAAAGTACTAAAGAGAAACAAGAAGAAGATAGAGAGAGGAGAGTGAACAGTGTAACTTTTTATACAATCTTAGCCTCCCCAGGCAAGCTTGTGGAGGAATATATGCTCTTCTATCCTATGAAATTAACTTTTTCTTCTCTATCTCCATCATCAGGCAGAACCCCCTCTTGTTGTTCGTTTCCATCTCTTACAAATATTATTGATTTTGGCCTAAGTTGAACTGTACAACTCACTGTTCTAAGTGGACTTGGGCTGCAAGATCTTTTGGTCCTTACAACCATTATCTATCAATTATTATTTTATGTGATTTTTTTTTTCAATCAATTATAGTTAAAGGAATTGCAATGAAGTAACTAATTAGGACAAATTTTAAATCTCAGGGTTCAATAACATAAAATTGATAGTATAGGAGTCAATTGGCAACAAACCCAAATCCCAGTGGGTCTTTTTGCATTTTACCTTTAATTATTTTTGAAAGCTAATAATTTAAAATTATTTAATAATGTTGTTCATACATGATTTCTATTGTATTACAATAACTTTGAAATTTCATTATTATCATATGCACATCATCATGATTCAATTTGTTAAACATTAATTAAAATAAAATACAAATAAAATATTGGTTAAAGTGCGAATCTGATCCTCCATGCTTCAATTATTGGACAAAATTCAATATGGTCCTTAACTACTTATTGTGTCCTCGATTTGAAAAAACAAGCCATTGTTATCCTTGGTTCTTCTTTTTATTTAAATTTGAATGAAATTAATGGTTGAAATTGATTTAATTTTGAAAGTATTCACTTTTCATAATAACATTTTTTTTTATATGCATCATAATAACATCTTAACATGTGCTCCATTATGCACATCAATTAATTTTATTAAAATTTAGTTGAAGATGAAATTTAAAGATGAAATTGACTTATTTTTGAAGTTTGATAGACTAAATTAACATAATTAATTAGTAGTTCATAATTAGAGGTGAAAATTAATTAATAATTGAACTTTTAAATTATTTGATTTGTCCCAAATCTAAAGTATCATGGATTAATTATTCAAATTAAAAATCCAAGATTGGCACCCACCTCTAGTCCAAGTTAATATTTGTAAAAGTCGTTTGTTTTCATTAGTTAGTTAATGGAATGTAGCATGAAACAACCCTAACGTGAAATGGTGCTTGCTGTGAACATTACAATTTCATTAGAGACGTTTTTCAATTTCCCTCCTCTCACAGGAGTTGTGGATTTCTGTGTGGGACCTCTGGTGGAGTCTACACCTCCTATAAGAGAAAAAAGACTCCTCTGATAAGAATGAATAATTTCTCTAGTGTTTTACGGGCCAACTCAAAATTAAATCCTGAATAAATCTTCAATCTTTGTTCATTGAAAATAAAAATGATTAGCGGTTCTAAATTGGGCTTTCTTAGAGAAGCCGCGTGAAAAGCAACATTAGAAAAAGGATGATTATAATAATTGAAAGAAAGTTTTCTTTTGTTATTATATTAGAGTAGTTCATAAGAGTAAAATTTGCGGCTATGTTTGTGGTGTGATATGATGAAATACACTAAAACTAGCTTTTTAACTTGAAATAAGATGCGAAGGTCGGAGGTATTTGACTTTTGACCTTCTTTATAACCATTATTTACAATTACACCATAAAAAGACACTCAAGATTTGTTAAGAACTGTAAGTGCTGTGTATAGTAACTAACTAACTTAACTAACTATAGTTAGATATCATCTAAACCAAAGTTCTTTTGCATCTTATTTAATTTACAAAAAGAGCTCATCTCTTATCCATTGTAATATGTTTGATGAAGGCCAAAATTTCACAAGAAAGTCCATTCTATGAAAAGTAAAGAAAGACCATGGGCTTTAACAAAAGAAGGCCCAATTCATGCAGCAAGAAGAATCGACATTGAGGCCCTATGTATGTTCAGATTTCCAGCAAAAAAGGCCATTAAAAATCCAGCAAAATCCAGTGAAAAAAACTGGGCCGGGATCCCCAGAGGCTGCCAGAGGCTCGGGATCCTCAGGACGTGTGCAGCTAAAGTGGGATTGAGACAGCTCAAAATGAGTACCATGAAATACAAAAAATGAAGAACAGATATGTCTCTCTCAAGCACCCAGTGGTGCAGCAAAGAATCAGAAAGCTTGGAGAGTAACAATTCATGAACAAAAGGCTGGTACCCCGGGAAACCCAGAATGAAGAACTATAAAAGGAAGTGGCTGGGAAAACCTTCAACCCAGCAGGAATGGATTCTACTCACTTGGGAAAAATGACAGCAAGATGGACAGCCAAAAAGCTAAGTCCAAGAGGTAAAAGGACTTGAAAGAACAGAGGGTAAACGTCAGCTATCCAAAATGGAAAGTCAGTAAGTGGCTTTTAGGAAAACAGGACTGAAAAATGAAAACTATGAGAAACAGAGAAAGAATCAACGGTCAGAAATGGTTGGCATGACAGAGGCTCTAGTACCCAAGGAGCCAAGGGGGAAGAATCAATGGTATTCAAACCCTAAAATGACACTATAAAAAGGGGGAAGTAGCCAACATTAAGGGGCATGATGCAGCAATAGAAAATCACAGAAAAATCATTAAGATAACTCTGTAAAACTCAAGAAAAACAGAGGACTGTCTCCCGGTATCCCAGAAACAGCCACTATAGCACATGCTCGGATTCAACAAATTCAAACTTTGCAAGTCTTGGAAGCTTGAATAGCTATCAAATTCTGTAATTTTTGAACTTAGTTGAACCTTGCATCACGTCTTAGTGAGCATATTGTAATCCACAATCAAGAAAATAATGAAATACCTCATATTGATTTGAGGATCTCTAACAATTACTTCGTGTATTTCTTTATTACATTGTCCTCCTTTACTGTTTCTTGCTAAAATCCCTTTCACCTAACTATCTTGGAAAGCAAAGCCACTCGGACTTGAGTTCCAAATCCCACAAGTCTTGTGCAAAAGCACCAAGTCTGTGAGAATTGGGGTCAGGATCCTCGTGGCAGAATCATCCTCATGAAACTCATTTACATATATGTATATGTATTAAAATGTATATCGTAATCTAAGAAACTAACAGTTATTTGAAGATATGTGTATTGTATAGTGTGTTTTTATGTAGCACCCATAGAGGTAAAGGGAAAGGACAAAGCTCTATTGCATAATAAACATGGAAAAAGATCATATAGTTCAGAGAACCAGAGCATTCTGGGTTCTTACAGGCCTAATACGCCTCGGGATCCCACGACAGTATGCCCGGGATCCCATGACAGTACGCCCCAGGGTACTAAGAGGAATTACATTTTTCATCTTGAGGAGCTTTATATGACTTGCGCACAACTTGGTTCGTAATCAGCCCCATTTAGCTGTGGTGAACCAAGCCCAGTCCACCAAAACAACAAGTATTTGGCCCCGGGATCCTTGTCTCTACTTGGGCCTGTGTGCTAAGAAAAAAAGCACTCTC
Organism: Quercus aquifolioides; assembly: GCA_019022515.1. Taxonomy (NCBI): domain Eukaryota; kingdom Viridiplantae; phylum Streptophyta; class Magnoliopsida; order Fagales; family Fagaceae; genus Quercus; species Quercus aquifolioides. The sequence goes on along the minus strand of CM032336.1, from coordinate 37,597,120 downwards.
ACATTTTGGCGACTCCGCTGGGGACTGGGAAAAAGGAGAGGGAAAAAGCAGTCCCTTCGCAAGCATGGCTCCAAAGCTAGGAAACACCTAGAGGAAGGAAAGTTCCTCTTAGTGCATTCAACATCAAGATCCCAAAAGTGCGGGTTCCTCCAACGAATGTTCTACCAAGGGACTCTATATGGAATTTTGGGGAACTTCCCAACACAAGATAAGTTTTATGCATCATTATTTTCTCCATTTTATATTTTGAACATAATGGACTGAAGTTTATGGTTTTCAAATGGATGGCTATCACTGTGTTGCATGAAAGCAAAAGCATTGTATTGTTTAATAATAGATGTAGACACTTGTTCTACACAATATAGAATCATAAATAAGTTTAGTTGTCATACTCATCCTCCAATTAAATGGACCTCATTTAAAGATGTTCATAAAAGACAACTGCCCAGCTGAATCAATTAGTTTTGAAAAATATTAAATAAATAAAATGAGGTCCTAAACTTTGATTAGCATTTATGCAGTTAGTTTAGTCCTAAACTTTGAAGTCCAAAACTTGAAGATGCTTGTTAAATGAGATATTGGTGGTGTGAAACTACTTTGTACCATTGGTCTCCAAAGGCAACTCACTGGTCTCATAAAAACTTAACTAATACTATAGGTGTTTTGAGAGTACAGCCAACCTATATAGTACAACAAAAAAAGTTGAAAAATAAATATTGAACTCAACTAGAAGAAGCAAAATCTTGTTTCTTATGAAGATTCTACTCTTTATAAAAAGGGGGTAAGAGGGGTCAAGTAATAATATTTTAACAATCAAAACGTTGTCTCATTGCTAAAAAAAAAAATTGGAGAAGTGAGCAAATAAAAAAAAATCAATGAAATAAAGATTGTATGAGCTACATAATAAGGCAATGGCCCTACATTTGGGGGCTGATGTATTTTCTGTAAACAAGAAAAAAAAATTTTATGATATTGTTTCATCTGTTTTAAAAAAAAAAGAAAAAAAAAGAAAAGAAAGAGAAGTAAGTGAATCAAAGAGGCTTGATGAGATGTAAATTACATAGCAAAGCAATTTCCTCACGTTGTGAGGCTAAATAATTTTGCAGCAACTTGATAATAACATCATATGGCGCAGGTTAACAAAATGGACAAGTTCCTTGGCTCCACCCATGGATTTGGCAAAATGGAGTAGTTCCATGATCCCAACAAAGCTGAGGAGATCCTTGATCCCAACAAAGCCGAGGAGATCCTTTATTCCAGCAAGGCTGAGTACACCCGCGATTCCAGCAAAGCCTAGGAGATCCTTGACTCCAGGAAGCAAAGCCTGGGAGATCCTTGATCCCAACAAAGCTGAGGAGATCCTTGATCCCAACAAAGCTGAGGAGATCCTTTATTCCAGCAAGGCTGAGTACACCCGCGATTCCAGCAAAGCCTAGGAGATCCTTGACTCCATGAAGCAAAGCCTGGGAGATCCTTGATCCCAATAAAGCCTGGGAGATCCTTGATCCCAACAAAGCTGAGGAGATCCTTGACTCCAGGAATGTAAAGTTTAGGAGATCCTAGATTCCAGTAAAAAAGAAAAAAAAAGAAAAAAAAAAAACTAAGTGGTTCCCTGGTTCCAGACACGAATCCAACAAAAAAGAGTAGCTTCTTGATTTCAAAGAAGCTGAGTAGTTCCTTGGTTCCAGCCATGGTTCTAGCAAAATAGAGTTTTTCCTTGGTTCCATAAAAAATTCGAGTTGTTCCTTGATGGAATAGTTTTCTGATTCTAGCAAAGTGGAATAGTTCCCTGGTTCCAACAAAATTGAAGTACTCCCATGGATCCAGCATAGCAAAATGGTTTAAAAAAAAAATGGAGGCATCAGAAAAATTGATAGAAGTTCCACAATAGCATCAAGAGAAAGTGGATCAAGCATGGTTCAACAACTGCCTCATGTCCTGGGGGCTAAAGCCTATTGTGCAGCGGACCTTGAATACATTTTGAAGAAAATCAATAGAAACACTACATTGCAAGTCAGCAGCAAAATCAACATTATTGAAAGCTCAACAACTATACAGTACATCTATCATTTCTTATAGCTCAACAATTGGGCCCACCCACGGAAATAACAAGATTTGGAGGGGATACAGAGATCATTGAAGGACACCTACAACTAGCTCTGAAGGCTAACCATGACATCACAAGTATTGCCTAATCCCCTCAATGTACCACTAGTACATGAAAGAGGGATTGAATGGGAAGTCCACAAAAGTCACTGCCAATCCTAGTCCTTTCATCCAGCACAAAGTAAACTTTGTGAAAAATATACTTTATGATGAATTGGCTCCAGCTGAAGAATATCCTATTGTTAGGATCCCGGGGGCTCCCATCTCGAGGATCCCGGGGGGCTTCCATCCCAGAAGAAGGAAACAATACCCATGGTTTGAAGGATCCTTCAGACAGAAAAAAAGACAGAAGAAGGAAGGCCAATATACTGCTTTTGAAGATCCCGGAGAAACTTATGGATATGGAAAGGAAAGCATAAATCCTACCAAAGGAAAAACTAGAAGAGGTGAACTTGGGGGCTGACCCAAGGAACCTGGGGCCTATCCTAATTAGCAATTAGTTATTAGTACAAAAAAAAAAAAAAAAAGAGCAACTGGTGGAGCTATGGAAAAATATGAAGATTTATTGGCGTAGACTCCTTCAAATTAAATAAGGCACTTCCAAAGGATAAATTTCCTTTGCCTAACATCGATCTCCTCATAGATCCAGCCAAGGCAACAACAATATCAACCATAAAGAGGCATACCATGGTCAAGGAACTTAAGAGCTTCTTGGAAAGAGTTTCTTACATTAGGAAGTTCACACCAAGACCAGCCTTGGTCACTAGTGGACTATCCAAACTGTTGAAAAATGAGAATGTTCTCATATGGGGAGCTGAGCATCCAATCATAAAACTTCAACATGAGTCATTTTCCTACCTTATGGGTACTAGTCCATGGCAAAATCATTATTGTTGTACCTGGGATCCCGATCCCAAGCATACAGAGCATTAAAGGAAACCGAAATGAGGTATCCCAACATAGAAAGAGCGCATTTGGCGGTCATGCATCTCAACAACTGAATCATTACTTTTTACCACCAAATCCTATTGGTGATAAGCCCTCCCCCATCAGCCCTTGCGATCTTGAAGAGTGGCCCAGTGGCTAATATTAATTTTCCAATACAACATAGGTCCGAAGGATCCCCAGAGCTGTCAAGAGCTAAGCTGTAGCAAACTTACTGGTCTAGTTCCCTGAAGAAGAAGAGTACCTATCGAGTGAGAAGATCTCTAAAAAAGCAGTAGCGGTAAAGATCCTTGTAAAGAAACAGACCATGAGGTTTGTGAAGATAGCCTTCAATGAGCATGCCTAGAGGAAGCCTTCCTCTTCCAGGATCCCCGTAAGAGGATCACCCACTTGAAGAAAACACCATGACAGAATCATCTTGGCGGAGCTCCTGGCCACCAATTCACCAGTGAGAGCAACCTTAGATGACTCATAAAAGAAGTTTATTTTCATAAAAGATTTGTTCACAGCCGAGAGAGGATATTTTAGAAGATCCTCGGAGAAGGAAACAAATCCTCGACCCTTTAAAGAAAAGAAAAGAAATCAGTTCAGTGAGGTCACTTGAGAACGAGGGGCTACGAAGGAACTTTCTCTGAAAATTGAAAAATTCAATGGTCATGAACAAACTTTCCAAGTGGCATGGCCTAGGACTTGAGAAAGGGCAAACTTTCCATGTACCTGGCACAGGACTTGACCAAAACAGAATTTTCCAAGTGGCATGGCCTAGGACTTGGGAAAGATTTTCCATGTACCTAACCCAGGACTTGATCATAATACAAATCCTTCCAAGTGACATGGCCTAGGACTTGAGAAAGGGCAAACTTTCCATGTACCTGGTACAGGACTTGACCAAAACAGAATTTTCCAAGTGGCATGGCCTAGGACTTGGGAAAGGGCAAATTTCCCATGTACCTAGCCCAGGACTTGATCAAAAAACAAATTTTCCAAGTGGCATGGCCTAGGACTTGGGAAAGGGAAAATTTTCCATGTACCTAGCCCAGGACTTGATTAGAACAGAAATTTTCCAAGTGGCACGGCCTAGGACTTGGGAAAGGGCAAATTTCCCATGTACCTAGCCCAGGACTTTATCAAAAAACAAATTTTCCAAGTGGCATGGCCTAGGACTTGGGAAGAGCAAACTTTCCATGTACCTGGCGCAAGACTTGGCCTAGAACAAATTTTCTAAATACATGGCCCAGAAATTGGCCAAGAGGAAAAGTTTCCAAGTACGACCAAGAAAATGGTCAAAAGCAAAAGTTTATGGGTACAAGCTATAGCACGTACCAACAATAGGTAAAAGTGCAGATTGTAAGCATATCCCAGTCATGGCTATAACTTGTAGCATGTACCAGCAATGGGTATAAATTGTAGCATGTACCAGAAATAGGTACAAGCCGTAGCACATCCCAGTAAAGGGTGCAAATTGTAAGTAAGACCCAACGAGGGGTACAAAGAGAAAGAGCCTCGAGTGGGTATGAAAAACCCAAAAATGGGTGTATAAAGTGCACAAGATTGACCTCCTTGAAAGGAATTGGTTTAAGAGAGCCTAAGGAAGCAAGGAAGGCGTAACTTAAAAAAATTCTAAGAGTACATCACTCGAAGCCGTAAAAGCATGGGTACTTTTGCAAATCTCTATACAAAGAGATTAGTCAATGACATTGCAAACCAGCTAGCAACATTTCCCTCCTCTTACAAGGTGTAAACTCACCAAAGGCCTGGAGGTACTTCAATTCAACAAAAGAAAGGTACCCTTTCGATGAGCCCACTCATTAATACCATGTTTGAATATATCAAAACACTGCAAAAAGTTGTGCAAGAGGTATCACTCATGCACTAATACTTTATTCATGTATATTAAAGTGAAAATTATAATATTTTGGTCTTCTTACTTGACCAATTATCAAAAATCAAAATTTGGAATTCTTGTGTGATTGAAATCCTCACATGATTTCATATACATGAAATAATTTTATTGCTATGTCTTATTTGGCAATTGGCTTTTCCAGTGCATACACTGGGGGCTAAGATAAGATTAAAAATTTTCCTTAGATATATCTTTCACTTGATGAAAATTGAGAAGCCTAGTGCAAACTTTACTATACTAAGTTCAACCACTGTTATTTTCTTTGGCTTATGAACTATATGGTATATAGCAATATAATTGGTGGCATGATATGTGAATAATTTGCTGCAATTTGAAATATTATATAATCTCTCACAATTTGGAAAAAGAATAAGGCAAAGATCAAGAGCATCCACAAGAAGAGCAAGGTCTTTAGCTAAAAGCAAGGCATGGAGATGTTCTTAAGCATTCTAAGCCATGTTCTCAGGGAAGTTTATGTCTCTTAATACATTTTGAGAAAGAATAGCTAGCCTTGATTTGACTTTAAATTAGCATGTTTATATGATTCAAAGACTTATGATATCATGGTCTCATTGGTAAGTCACTATTCATGGACTAAAATCTCACGTGGCAAACATCTGGGTGTTATTCACCTTAGCCATAGCAAGCATGTACTACAATGCATAGAATATCTTTGGCAAAGTTCATGGGGGCTTCCCTCACTCAACCTATTTTATAAAACAAACAAAATCTTGTTGACAAAGCTATGCTATCTTATATTAAGACTTAATATGCATTCAATATGATTTTTGTATGCTACTTTCAAAAAAGGCATATCCTAGAATTACTAGCAAAAAACACTAGTGCTAAAAAATATACTCTTGGCATCAAATGCAATACCAATATAATTTTGGCTATATATGAATACTTCATTGTCGGCCTGACAAAATTGATTTGTTTTATGGAAAATTGAATACCAATCTACAGCTTAATACTAACATGAAGGTGAATTCTAATCTTTGGCAACATGTTAGTTCATTCCATGAAGGAAGTGTAGCAATTCATTTGGAGTTTCCCTCAAGAATTATTTGATCTATACATTGGTTCTACAAAGCAGGAAAGTGTCCAAAAACAATTTATTTGCTCGCGCGTGGGCTACAAGTAACCCACGAGCTCGGGGGGCTAATGATGAAGGCCAAAATTTCACAAGAAAGTCCATTCTATGAAAAGTAAAGAAAGACCATGGGCTTTAACAAAAGAAGGCCCAATTCATGCAGCAAGAAGAATCGACATTGAGGCCCTATGTATGTTCAGATTTCCAGCAAAAAAGGCCATTAAAAATCCAGCAAAATCCAATGAAAAAAACTGGGCCGGGATCCCCAGAGGCTGCCAGAGGCTCGGGATCCTCAGGACGTGTGCAGCTAAAGTGGGATTGAGACAGCTCAAAATGAGTACCATGAAATACAAGAAATGAAGAACATATATGTCTCTCTCAAGCACCCAGTGGTGCAGCAAAGAATCAGAAAGCTTGGAGAGTAACAATTCATGAACAAAAGGCTGGTACCCCGGGAAACCCAGAATGAAGAACTATAAAAGGAAGTGGCTGGGAAAACCTTCAACCCAGCAGGAATGGATTCTACTCACTTGGGAAAAATGACAGCAAGATGGACAGCCAAAAAGCTAAGTCCAAGAGGTAAAAGGACTTGAAAGAACAGAGGGTAAACGTCAGCTATCCAAAATGGAAAGTCAGTAAGTGGCTTTTAGGAAAACAGGACTGAAAAATGAAAACTATGAGAAACAGAGAAAGAATCAACGGTCAGAAATGGTTGGCATGACAGAGGCTCTAGTACCCAAGGAGCCAAGGGGGAAGAATCAATGGTATTCAAACCCTAAAATGACACTATAAAAAGGGGGAAGTAGCCAACATTAAGGGGCATGATGCAGCAATAGAAAATCACAGAAAAATCATTAAGATAACTCTGTAAAACTCAAGAAAAACAGAGGACTGTCTCCCGGTATCCCAGAAACAGCCACTATAGCACATGCTCGGATTCAACAAATTCAAACTTTGCAAGTCTTGGAAGCTTGAATAGCTATCAAAGTCTGTAATTTTTGAGCTTATTTGGACCTTGTATCACATCTTAGTGAGCATATTGTAGTCCACAATTTAAGAAAAATAATGAAATACCTCATATTGATTTGAGAATTTCTAACAATTATTTGGTGTATTTCTTTATTACATTGTCTTCTTTTACTGTTTCTTGCTAAAATCCTTCTCACCTAACTATCTTGGAAGGCAAAGCCACTCGGACTTGAGTTCTAAATCCCACAAGTCTTGTGCAAAAGCACTAAGTCTGTGAGAATTGGGGTCAGGATCCTCGTGGCTAAATCATTCTCATGAAACTTATTTACATATATGTATATGTATTAAAATGTATATCCTAATCTAAGAAACTAACAATTATTTGAAGATATGTGTATTGTATAGTGTGTTTTTATGTAGCACCCATAGAGGTAAAGGGAAAGGACAAAGTTCTATTGCATAATAAACATGGAAAAAGATTATATAGTTAAGAGAACCAGAGATTCTGGGTTCTTACAGGCCTAGTATGCCCCGGGATCCCACGACAGTACGCCCGGGATCCTATGACAGTACGCCCCAGGGTACTAAGAGGAATTACATTTTTCATCTTGAGGAGCTTTATATGACTTGCGCACAACTTGGTTCGTAATCAGCCCCATTTAGCTGCGGTGAACCAAGCCCAGTCCACCAAAACAACAAGTATTTGGGCCCGAGATCCTTGTCTCTACTTGGGCCTGTGTGCTAAGAAAAAAAGCACTCTCACAATGTTTTGTCGGCATTAAGAAATCTTATGTGAATTGATTTTGATTCGGTTGCCTTAAGCCTTATAGCACTAGCATCGCAAAAAGACATAAGCATCAGCTTATGCAAAAAGGCATAAGTGCTAAATTTAATCTTACCGATCTAAAATGTAACTCACATCAGCTTATGCATTCGGTTGCCTTAAGCCCAGCACTCGCATCAGCTTGTGCACAGATGCATAGGGGCTAAATTTTGTCTAAACAATCTAAAAAAAATTGCCCACATCAACCGATGCATCAATTGTATAAAATAAATTTTAAAGCACTTGAATTTGTGCTTGATTAAGAGAAAAAGTTCCACATTTTAGCTAACTAGTAAGTTTAAAATTCACACACAATAAGTTATGTAAAGTTGTGTAAAAATACATGATTGCTATAGTAACAGTGTAAAAAAAAAGAAATAATTAATAAATTCAAGAAAAAAATAATATTTTAATGAAATGTAGTGTAAAATAGACAATCTGATGTAGAGTGTTTGAAAAAATGAGTATGTAAGTAAAGTAGAAAAAATAGGTTCTTATGCTAAAATTGACTGGAATTTTTCACATGAGTTGTGCATTTTAGTTTTTTATTCTTTCTTTGTGTTTCTCAAAGATGAAGGAAGAAAATAAACAGTAGTTGTAATGCGTGAAGAGAGAGAGAATTAAAAAATAATAGTTTTTAATTTTTTTTTTGTTGATAAAATAGAGTTTAGAATAAATAATTTGACATGGAAAGTGGTTAGCTAGAATTTAAAAAAGAAAATTTATGTTAAAATAGACATAAGTTATTGCACGGGCTTAACGTGAACACTGTTAGCATAAATGATTGCCACAACAACTATCTCTAGAAAATTTATTATGTTACTAAGGAACTGGTGGGCGATATTATTTGTACCTAATCCTTCTCTACCTCTGGGCAAATTTATCAGTTTCACTCTTTCATCCATTATTTTGTCACTAATATTAAACGACCTTCTCTTTCATCAGAAATGCAGAGGAGATATTTTAGGGGGCGTACGTTGAAGAAATTTCTCATGGATGACAAACAAAGTAATGGAAATGAAGACTTCTCAAAAAAAAAAAAAAGTAATTTAAATGAAGTCTTTGTATGAAGCGAGCAACAACCCCACAATCACAAGAAACATTAATTGGTATCATGGACGTCGTAATAGAGACGGCATAAATATTTGTACACTAGGTAATAAATGATATACAGAGGCAAGACATAACCATAACCTCACTACTAGGACATCTGATCTAGTTCAATGTAATGTTAGATCATGAGCAAAACTCCAAAAAGCATTTTAGGCATTTCCTTTAATTTGTGATTGTGAGCGGTGCAGAAAACATGGTAGCGTATGATTTGTTACTCGCCAAACACTCCTGTGTTGCAGATTAATTACGGGGATGGACACACCAAACTTCCTCCAACCCAACCCCACATAATCTATATACTCAACGTAAATTATTGAAAATGTTTTATTTATTTTTTATTTATTTTTTTATTTTAAAGAGATAATAGGTTATCTTAGTGGTCAAGGGACGCATCATGATGAGTTGTAAACCCAAACATCTTAGTTTCGAATTGTAGAGACAACTCGTGTATTTGGGATTTTTGGTGAGATTCAATGTCATTAAAAAAAAATTAAAAAAAAATCTTTTTACATTCCTATATTATTAAAAAAAAAAATTCTTTTTCGTCCATATTTTCGCCAAAAAACTTTTGGTAAAAAAATAATTTAGACACAAAAAATGAACTTTTTAGAGTTAAGGGTAAAAAAAAGAAATTTATGCAAACTTTAGGGACTTCAACAATATTTTAGCCTACATGTTGTAAGAATTTATTAATGTTATACAACTTAATATCTTTCTATTGGATGAAGTTTTGGATAAATCGATCATTGAATTATATTTTCTTCTTATATCCTTTATGTTTGGAAAATTTTTAAATGGTTAGTGATCAATTGCTATCTCTTCCATAAAGTATTCAAATGTAAAGTTTTTTGTATTTTAAAATCACGTTTAAAAAAATTATGAATCAAATAGTAAATAATGGAACATTATAGAATATTCTGGAAATATAATAAATGTGTATTCGCTTATTTCACATGAACAACATGGATCTCACCATAAAGATACTTACTAGAATCCACTATTATGTGAAAGAATAGAGTAAAAAAAAAAAGCATATCCTCTAAAATCTTTTTATATAGATATTCCCCACAAATGGACCTCATCCACACCAACTAGAACTTCAACACTCAAAAGAAACTCCTAAAAGATTTGCAGTAACAGCAAATTCACTATAAATGATATATGTGGTTTCAAACAAATCTCACACTCGTTCTTTGGGATCACAAGATGAGTAGTTGTGTAGTACACAAGCAATTTTAGTTAGAAATAAGAGCGGAAGGGATCAACGTGCGGATCTGTATATCTATGGTATAGAGCCCTTCCTTTTTGCCAAAAATTCGTACAACATTTGATTTATTTAGGTGCACAAAGTAAGGTAAAAGACTAGTAGGAATTTCTTCTATGAAAACTCATATTAATAAGTGTGGGGATAAATGAGTCGAGTAGGAGTATTGGGCCGTGGGCTATGCCTGACGATGTAGGGTAGCCCAAGGAGGGTTGAACAGTAAGATAAGCTTGTCGAGCAAAGGGACGAGGGTAAGGACAATTAATGACAAACAAAGGTTGTCTCCTGAGAATCCAAACTTTCTCGAGAAACGTTGTGGGAGATTGGAGCCTGGTTGCCTAGAGAATACCATGCAAGAGGGTACTATGCTTCTAAAGATAAGTTTCAGATAAAAGAGTCCACAGTGAATCAGGAAATATTTAAGAAGAAGGCTACTACCACCACGTTAAATGTTCTACACCTAACAAACTAGCCGCATTTATGTGGAAATGATGCTTGAATAGTGATATTGAGCCTTACAATTACACACAAAGGTTCCAGGAGGGCTCTGATGGGACAGGCATCCAAAAGATCACTTATACAATCAACAAATGGAAGGCTGGGATTGAAAAGGAATAGGACTATATAAAGAAAATAACCCCCGTGAGAAATAGGGGGGAATCACTAAGAAAAAAAAACAAACAAAATAGAGAGGATAGCTTGTACTTAAAGAAACTTGAGAGAATATAAGAACACTTCATCGTCGGACTTGACCAAGGAGTGTTATTTCCTTCAAGCTGTGTTTTCTTATCTTTCTGGCGCGAATCCAATCTCTTGTGGTCCATACATGATTTACTGAGTCTTACCTGTAAGATCCACTCTCTAACAAATATATTGTTTTGGACTCGTTGGGCCATCATCCATTTCTAGTGGGCTGAGGGTCAAAATCTAGTCCTTACAATAAGTATTTGCACAACTTCTCTTGAGTGAGTGTCTTGCAAAGTCTTTGTCTACCTTAATGTTTCGCTCAAGCAAATTTAAATTTCTCAAGCAAAATTTTTGAACTCAAAATCTTGAATCAGCAGCTAGACAAAATTCTATCCTAACTCAAATACAAAAAAATATGTATACTATAGTTTTGTCACATTAAATTAGTCAATATCTAAAATCAAACACTTGTGAAATGGAAAATTGAAATGCATTCTAAATAAACTGTTTTTTTAAAAATAAAAAAAAAAATCTTTCTCATTGAATGTCTTTACAAACTTAAGGTTATGTTTGGTAACAATTTTTGTTTTCTATTTTCAAAAACTTGTTTTTGGTAATATAAAGAAAAAAAAAATTTCTTGTATTTTTGAAATCAAAAACATGTTTGGTTAGTTGAAATAAAAAAAAAAAAAAAAAAGTTTTTTGAAGAGAAAAAATAAAAAATACTAAAATATGTTGTTACTAGAATTTGGACTCTAATGTTAACTCATTAAATACAGGTTTATTAAATCAAATGTGTGTTTTTATTGACTTTTGAAAACTAAAAACTAAAAACAGCATTTTGCATGTTTTTATGGCCTGTTTGGATGCAGGGGGAAGGAGGGGGAGTAGAGTAGAGTTGGCTAAAAATAAGCTAATTTTGTGCTAAATCTACTCTACTCTACTCAACTCTCCCTCCCTCCCCCTTAATCCAAACAGACCATTAGTTTTATTCACAAATTGAGTTTTGAGAACAGTTTTTGTTTTCTATTCATTTTGGGTTGTCAAACAAATTTTTTAATTTCAAAAATAGAAGATTGTTTTTGGAAATAGAAAATAAGGAGAAAAAATAGTTACCAAACGTACCTTTAATTTGAGAGTGTGTTTTTTGTTTTTGCTATAGTAGTTTTTTGAGAAAGTGCTGCTAAATAAGTTTTGCCTTAATTAGATATGGTATCAAACTTGACACTTTTATTGGTTTATTTTATTTTATTTATATATCTTTTTTTAAAATCTTTTTCTTAAAGTTATAATAATAATTTTGTTCAACTTTTTTGAAGTAAAATAAACCACTAAAAAAAAGTTATACCAAACATATACATGGTTTTGGCACACCGAATAAGTTAAGTAATCTTTTTCTTTTTTTTAGGAGAAGATTACGTTTGGGATTTGTTTATTTTGCTAAAATTGAAAATTTTTTGCTGAAAGTACTGTAGATAAAAGTAAAAATTAACTGAAATAATACAGTGAAACTCATGAATAGTACAAAAAAGTGCAGCGAGACCCATATATAGTAGCAAAAATAAGCTAAATAATAAAATAAATTGACAAAAATAATTCATATCAAACGCACAATAACAGTTCAAACTCCAAATTATTCCGGTCTATTTTTCACTTCCTTACCTAATCTAATGTTATAATCCAATGATGTTTTTCTAATCTTTTGCCAAACCAACAGTACGTGGATATAATAAATTACTTTAGACTTTAGAGAATTTTGATGGACAGCCTAATTCTGAAAGGAAAGAATAAGCCTAGCTGGAGGGTCCTATCTAAACTTCGGTTATAAGTTTACCTTAAAAAGTCCGAAGACGTTTTTTCATTTTTATGGGGGTACTACAGTCCTGAGACGTTGAATCCATGCCAAACTTTTGTTTATTAATATTAAAAAAAATGGAAAATTTTATTTAACTATCCAATCAAAATCATTCAGCAAAGCTATTTACTCAATTATTCCTACCTTTCATTAGGCAAGCGACTGTTTTTTTGTTTTCTTCTCCTTCTGAATTGGCTTTTCATAACTTTTTTCTCTAATAGGTTCTCATTACCTTTAGGTAGGTGTTCTTTCAAGTCACCCCCACTGTCGGCTCCACATAAAAACTCAAAGGGTAAAACCCAAAAACTAATCCATTGGGTAATGCTTGCCAAGTACAATTGAATTTATCAAAAAATATCCAATTGGTTCTCTAAAGAAAAAAGTAACTTTAAAAGTTAATACTGTTTGAAAGTTTTCTAGTTCTACCTACTTGCTTTTCAATCTCTAATTGCTATTTATTTATATGTAATCATTGTAAGGCTTATACCGTCAAGAAATTCAAGGCAAGTTATTGGAAAGAAACAAATAACTTGGAGGAGCAAAAAAACTTTCAAACTGTGTTATGGGTCATTTGTGCTTAGGAGCAGATTTAATATTTTTTTTTTAGTATCTAGTATTAGCTCAGAGTTCAAAGGTTTTTTTTTTTTTTTTTTTTTACCCCAAACTCAAAGATAGAAAGTTTCAAACACAACTCACAAGAATTTCGCAGTATACACAAGCTAGACGAATGATGGATATGTAATATCTTATGTTCCTCAATTAAATTCAATTATATGGTTGTAAATTTGCAATAATGTGATTGTTTTTATGGAGAATAACACCTTAATTTTTTATTTCTTAAAAGCAATAGAAAGGTAATACATTTTGTGTTGCATTGATTAATTCAATTGCATGACTGAATTTAATTAGGCAACTTAAGGTAAAGTACTTATGGAGGAATACCCAAATTTCATTCTACAATTTTTATTTACGAACAAAAAATAAATTGTAAAAACTTTCGTGAGATGAAGTTTAACAAGATGGTATTTATTTGTTTTTGGGATTGTGTATTGCATTGTCTTTAATATATTAATAAAAATATCTAAAAAATTATCACGTATCATTCAACTTCTTATAAAAATCTCTCTTAATGTTGGGATTACTATCAGTATTGTGGCGGAACTTTAGACAATTAGGTACCAAATGCGCCAACCAACATAGACCCTCTTGCTTAAACATATTTATCAAGAGGCCAATGCAATTGCTGATAAACTAGCTAATATAGAAAGCAACCAAACGTAGCAAGAGATTTTATATGACACATGGAGACCATTATTAAAACTTCATATAAAAATTATGAAGTTTTCTTGAGTATCCTCAGCTCATTGGCGTTCCCTTTACATATTATACCATTAATGCACAGGTCTTTTTCATCTTGTATTTCATTCTTATATCTTTGAGCCATGCGTTTGTGAAATTTATTTGATTATTTATTTAGTTATTTATAATTAAGACTTAAGAGTACTTGCATTTAGAAGAATGAGGGGGTTCTAACTTCTAATAAGCCATCATTCTCTACCATCTGAGCAGAAAACCCAAGCAGGGAGGTTGGAGATGGTTAGGCCCGTCCCAATTATAAAAGGATGCCCAAAGAGCTATTTTATGGGGCAAAAAATTCAGGATCTTGAAAATAAAACAAAAATCCCAGCAGGAGAGTGATTTTAAAAATTCAATTACACTATTAAAAAAAAAAAAAAAAGAGGAAAGGAGAAAGTTTGATTGCATTTTTATGCAACTTTAGTTGTACCTTTTCCATGAAATAATTTTAGTGACTCCGCTGATGGGGTGATATTTGCACAAGGACGGTGGATGGACCCAGGATTTTAAGCTAGTAGGAGCCAGAGTATTAAAAAAAAAAAAATCTAAATATGCATCCATATAGTATTAAAAAATTATAAATACACAAAATCATTGTTTTTAAATACATTAAGATGCAATTATTTACCAACAAAAACAAAATAATGTTTTTTTTTATAATACTAGGCTGGCTAGATTTTTTTTTTTTTTTTTTAAGTTAGAGCATTCACAGTGGTGATGCTAAAAGTTTTAGTTTTTTTACACCTCAAAAAACTACTTTATTTATTTTACCACCTCACTTTACAATGCACCCAATATCAAATGTTCTATTATTTTTTATGACTTCATTTAAAATATTATAAATAACTCATTAAAATAATAAAAGAAGAGAGAGAATTTACGTTTTTTAATTGAAGGAAGAGATGTAATTTAATAAAATATTGTATTTTATTTTTAATAATTTGCTATAGGAATACCAGTTTACTATAGTTGCAAAAAGTTTAGTTTTAGTTTCTCCAATAATACATGATTTTTTTGGTTCTTTGGTGGTTTATTTTTTGCTAAAATATAATCACCATTGTGAATATTTTTATTATTTTTGTTAAGTTATTGGGTTGGATAGTGACTATTTGGATGAGACTAGCTAGAATTATTGAGGAGTGGGAGTCTAAGGTTTTGAAAGTGAGACTCAGCCACAAAAATGAAATATATAATAACTAAAAATGAAAAAAAATAAATAAATAAATAAAAAGAAAAAGAAAAAAGGACCCCACCTGGGTCTGTCCCTATACGTGGGCATTGGTTGAGATTATTTTTTTTTTTTTTTATTTGGAGAGAGCATTGGTTGAGATTATGTAATTGGTGTTGTGGAAGTTGGAATGCTATGGAGACGAATGGATGTTGTGAATTCATTGGCTTGCATTTTTATTTGGGTAAATTTCACATACCACCCCTGAGGTTTGTGATAATACCAACTAAGTGTAAAACATTTTAAAACCAACCAAATTCGTCCTAAAAGACAATTTTTTCCTTGAACTTAAAAAAAAAAAAAAAAAAACGCCGTTACTTTTTTTTTTTGAATTCTCTTCTTCGTCTCTCTTCTGTCTCTTTCCTCTCCCCCTTTCTTCTCTGAGTTCTCAATATCAGAACTCTTTTTAATTTTTATAAGTTCAGGGACATATCTTCCTCCTCTTTGACACCACCGAATATTCAATCCCAACCCCAACCCCAACACCAACGCTGTTACTATTGTCAACCGCATCAACTGGATTCATCGTACCTTCTGTCCAACCTGAGACATCGTAAACTGTGTCGAAGTAAAGATCGTCAAAGAGAGACCAAGAGCAACTATTGCTACATAAACTAGCTTCATGGGTTTGAGATGTATTATTAGTATTAGTATCAGTATTTTTGTTGTTGTTGAGGGTGAGAGAGTTTCGAAAAGTTTCGTCGGAGCCGAGCTCACGTTCTAGACCGAAATCGGAGTTTTTGAGGACACCAAAGTGGAGGAGGCCAGGGCAGCACACGGCAAGTTTGTGAAGGGTGGCCCAACCACCAGGCGGAGAGGTGGTGGTGGCGCAGGGGAGGAGGTTGGAGACGACGGAGGGGATGGTGGTAGTGCCCTTGTTGTGCCTGCAAACGGTGGATCAGAGACGAGAACTTGGTGGAAACACAAGCAACTTGAGCCCAGTTTCGTGGGTCATCTTTGAGCTTGAAGAATATGTTCAGAACGACATCATCTAAAAGCTTAGCGAAAACCTTGTCCTCCATCTTTGAGAGAGAAAGAGAGAGAGCTGTGAAATAGGTTTGGTGTGAAAATGGTGGAGAATTCAGAGAAGAGAGGGGGAGAGGAAAGAGACAGAAGACAGAGGAAAAAAAAAAAAAAGTAATGGCGTGTTTTTTATTTTTAAGTTCAACAACAAAATTGTCTGTTAGGACGAAATTGGTAGGTTTTAAAATGTTTTGGACTTAGTTGGAATTATCACAAACCTCAGGGGTGGTTTGTGAAATTTACCTTTTTTATTTTTACCACAGTTGATATTATGCTTTGGCTTCTTGTTTCATGTGAACCTGGTACCTTTCGTTATTCTCCGACAGTGGTGTACGAATTAGAATTACCATTTATTTGGCTTTTAGCTCCTACAAGTGGACACGCCCCATGTGAAACTTTTGAAATCAAATTATGAGTTCACACATAAACTAAACAACGTGTGAATTTAGGTGTTGATTAAGGTGTGTACCTAGTATTATTCAATTATTGGCATACTCTGTCTTGTACAATAAAATATTTAGGACCATACTTTTTTGTGCTATACCTTTGCAATAATTTTGATATGACAAATCATGAATGATAAGGAAAGAGTAGTAGGTTTATGTAAAAATGACAAATAACTAGTCACAATATACTATGTAGGAATGTTATGGAAAATACTATGATTCCTATAATATTCCCTTGTACAATTGTATTATTGTTCTTAAGAATTGCTTTGTGATTGGGTAGCATGTTAGAATTATTGAAAGAGTAAAATGATACATCAAACTCTCTAAAATCTTACTCCTACACATTTTTCACACCTATTTTGTTACAAATGTTGTACGTGATTAATTGAGTGACGTGGTCTTGCGGATAAAAATTGATGGGTCAATGTGATGGCGAAAGACAACATATTTTAAAAGAGCAATGATAGTGACACAATAAATTTCACAACTCATTATATGATAAGTTGTGACTGGTATAGTTGTGAACTAACTATTTGCCCTACACCATTCATAATTTACCATGCGGTAAGTTATAGCAAAAATTGTGATATTTATTATATCCTTAAAATTTTTCCATGTTAAAAAGGGATTGAGAATTGATGCAGGGTTAATATTGCACCATGCAATACCTACTTAGTATCTCAAATTAACTTTTGATACCGCCCATTAAATGAAGGAAGTTAAAAAAGAAATAAAAAATTTTAAAAAAATAAAAATGACGTGAGAGATATTTATTCCACCGGATTCCAATCAAGTGTGCTGTTGGAAGTTTTAATGGTTCCTGTGTTACGATGTAGAGAGGGAGAAGCGGTCCCAACACGTGTCCAGTATAGATGATTTTTTGGGTATATGAGGTGGTGGGTGAATAAGAGCTGGCATCAGCAAGAGACGTAAGGGAGTCACTTTCACTGCGTCATGGTATTGGCGTCACTGACAACCTTTTTTTTTTTTGAGAAACAAAAAAAAAAAAAAAACAAAAAAAAAAAGGTTGTCACTGACAACCTTGTTAGGCCTTTTACGTTTATTCTACACTATAGTACACGCATTAATAATAACGCCACCCCCCCCCCCCTCACTGCTAATTTACATTTTTGTCTCTCCTACCTCTGTTTTAGATCTGTTTAGTAGAGCTTTTTAAACACACATTTTTAGTTTTTAAATAACATTATACATTTTTTCACACATTCTTTTATCCACATGTAATTCAAAAAATTACAAACAACGTTACTTATATTCCTCTACCAAACGGGCCCTTACATTTTCCAACGATTTTTAGTTACTTTTTTTTTTTTTTACTATTTTTATTAATGAAAAAAAAGTTAACTGAATACTTTTTTTTTTAAGAAAGTGTCAAAATTTACCTAAACATTTTTATGAAAAAAAAAGTAATTAGTTTATTAACAAAAATAATGTCAAATTTTTTCAAAAATAATTTATTAATAATTGCTCACCAATTAAAATGACTTTTTATTAATAAGTGTTTGAAAATTTTTTATTATTTTATTACATTTAAATGTTTAAAATTGTGTTGTTTAGGCATAAATGTAATTTTCAACTGATTTTTTTTTTTTTTTGATAGGAAACTGATTTTATTTTAAAACTAAATAAATCAATAAAATAAGTTATACCAAGCTAACATATTCTTACCTAATCTTCGTATTAAATTCGTTGAATCCATTTGTGATCTAAAAAATCTTGCTTTACCTATTTAATGATTGATTATGAGTACTTTTTTTGTTACAATAATGAATAAATGATCCCCCTAAAAAGGAAAGAATAAATGATTAAGTTTGTGGGTTAAGCTTGTGTCTTGTGCATTAATGCACTTGACACATTGAAATTTGGACACGTGTTTGAAAGTGCATCAGTGCACTAATAAAAGCTGTGTCTTAAGTGTATCATCTTTTAATTGTTTAAGTTATTGGGACAAATATAATATTAGAGTCGATGGTAATGAGTATGAGTATGAATATTTTCTAAATAGTTTACTCTCCTATTTGACATTAAAGAGAAATTTACGGTCACATGTGAGAAATATTGTTAGGAGCCAAGTTTTAGTTTTTTAACTTTTATGTATAACTTTTTAAAATCTCACTTTTTCTTACTTTTTTTTTTTTTTTTTACTTTTTCAAAATACAAGTATACTTTACACTTTCATCAAAAATTTTTAGCAAAAAGCTAAATAAGTTGTTTTGGTCACATGTGAGAACTAGTGTTAAATAAGCTTATAAGTTAGCTTTTGTTTTTTAACTTTTATGTATAAATTTTTAAAACTTTACTTTTTTCTTACTTTTTTTTTTCATACTTTTCAAAGTAAAACTATACTTTAACATATTTCATCAAAAAAATTTCAACAAAAAACTAAATAAGTTATTCCAATGAGAAGTGTTATTGTATTGTTATAAAGTAAATGAGAAATTAATACTATGTGATAAATGTTTCACATTCCTCAATGTGCAGTTTTAGAATAGTAGTGTGTGTATATATATATAGTCTATAAAATTTTTGGACCATATGACAAGTAATTTATAATGATATTAAATTAGGTAGTGATTTTTAGTTTGAATTGTATCTTCCTTCAATCTCTCATTTAAAGTTAAGAGGAATTTTGGACCCATTTGAGAATGAAAGTGTTAAAATAATGGTATAAATTGTGGGGTATGATTATTAAGTATGATAAATTTAATTATTTAATAATTATTTTAATATTATAAAAAATTCTTATTCCAGCACTTTTCACTTAGTTTTTTTTTTAGAATGTAGTAACTAGTAAGATTACTATTTTATTTTTCAAAATTATCTTCTAAAAAAAATTTCTAAAGAATATGATTTAAACATGCGATTTGTTTAATAATATTGAGCTTATTTTAAGCCAAGAAGGTAAATACCAAGCAGATAAAATGTAACATTCTAAACTACAAATCAATAAATCAAATTCAGTACAAATAATCACAAATAGTTTTCTTTTTTCTTTTTTAGAAGAAGAAAAACCAAATCAATAAATAGTTGAAGTGTAATAAAATCATAAGTTGGTCCCATAAAAAAAAAAAAAAAAAATCATAAATTGGTCGCCGACGCCGAAGGGCCCCTTGAGTCCTGACACTCGAATAATTTTGGCCAGCTTACCGGCAGGGCAGTTTTGTCTTTTGACTTACCCAGAAAACCTCTATAAATTGAGCATTTGGAAAATTCGTAAAGACATCGACCAAGCATAGAAAAAGCTGACACTACAGCTCCGTGACATTCTCTTGTTTATTTGGTCAATAAAAAGAGCGTTAATTGCCCTTCTTTGAATTCTCCAAGCTACCCTTTTAATTAGTTTCTGTTTGTTTGTGATCATCCATGGAAAATCATAAGAGTTTCAGAAATGGGGAAGATGAGCAAGAAGAAGAAGAAGAGGCTAAGATGGAGAAGTTTTTCGCGTTGATTCGAAGCTTTCGTGAGGCACGTAACTATAGAAGAAAGGAATTAATGAACGATTCTCAGGTGATGAATAACAAGAAGAAGATGAAGAGGGTAGGTGGAGATCACTCAAGTTGGGTTCCTAAATTTGAGTGGGAGGATTTTACTAAAGAAGTTGAGTTCGTAAGGCCTCCTCTAATCTTTCCTAGTCCATGCAACAACAAAGAGAAAGACAAGGAAGAACGAGACGACAGTGGCTTAGACCTCAGACTCACCCTCTAGCTAGATTCAAATCAATTTAGTTGTGATCTTCTCTTATGTATAAATATTAGTCTAATGATATTTATATTTTGATTTTTTTTTTCATTTAATTTTTTTTTCTTTATTTTTTGAGATAAAATTTCCTACTAACTATGTTTTTGTATCCAAGTTCTGTAATATAGTAAACTTACTTCATTTTTCTTGTGATATAGTTGATCGGACTTTAATTTTGAGTAAAACAATAGTAAAAAAATTTATTAAAAGACTTAACGTTGTCCATCAGAAACTATTAAGTTAGAGACACACGAAAGTGCCTTTTCTACCAGGGATACAATATCATCATGGCTACTCTCTGTTACGCTTGCTTGCAACTACTGAAATCTCATGTAGCAGTTATGCATTAAAAAAAGAAAAGAGTCTAGCATTTATATAATTTAGTATGATGGTAATTAGTGGAGTATTTAATTTAAGTAAAACTTCTTTCAAAACTTTTAATTCTGAAAATAAATATTAACTGATGAAATGTAAATTCATCAGTTAGAGTGTGCAGACGAGAATGAACTCCGGCCTGCAAGAATGTGTTCTCGAGAGTGGTCACTGGTGTGGTGCCTGCCACAATGCCTCCGATGCCAAAGTCAGTATCAATTGCTATTTGAGAATGAGCAATGCAAAGATAATGGAACAAGAATAATCTCTTAGTGTGTATGTGTGAATGTACCTCTTCTTTGGCAATGTGGGGGCTATATATATATATATGTTGCTGCAGCCTCTAGCCGTTGGGGCAATTATGGTGGCTTCAATGCCCTCCTGGGTAACGTTTTCTGGCCTCATAATGTTGCTTTAATTTACTCCAACGGCCTGTATAGTTGGCTTTGTAACCGTCCGGGGTGTTTACTGGCAGCATTGAATGAGATGTTTAACCTCGTCAGTGAAGTGGTTATTCGTCAATGAGGGCTTGTCTCGTCAGCCCAGTTTATCTCATCTATGCTTGGTTTCGTCAGTCCCATCAGTTGCCCCCGGATTCCTTGGTCGTCGTGATATGTCATGTTGACCAGGGAAGGTGAAAAGTTTCTGAGTTGCAAGCGGTTGGGTTTTTGAGCCGTATTAAATGCGTTACGGCGTTGCCTTTTGGGTGGTGGCCTACGTGGCACATTTTGATTGAGGGAGTTAATGCTCCATATGATGGGTTTTATTGATCTTCCCGCTGGTTTTTTTAGCTTCCCAACCTTTGGTTTCAAACTTCTCCTCTTCTCCCTTTCCCTTCTTACTTTTTTCAAAAAATCCTTCAATCATTGCTCTAACCATCTTCTTCTCCACCCTTTCTTTCTGCAATTTTTCTTTCCGACTGGTGTGTAGCGCAATAGTTTTTCCTGTTCAAGGTACGTTCTTCCTTCTACTTCTTTTCATTTTGCCTATACGCATTGTAGCAAATTTCTGATTTTCCATTTCTTCTTTCCTTGTCGTTTTTTCTTTTGTTTGGCTTCTTTTTGGCTTTGGGGTATATAGATTTTTGTGGTTTCTAGTTTCCCATGATCAGTAGTTCTGAGGTCAGATTAGGTTGCCCTTCGATTTCATTTCTTTTTGCTCGACTAGGAGGGTCGTTAGGGAATTTTCCCTACCTTGAAAATTTTGTTTACGAGAGTAGTAGTTTGGCTGTGGTATTGGCTGATTTACTGCCTTTACTGCGTCAATCAATTGATTGGTTTGAAAATTTAGTGAAGGAGGGCAGGACGATGTCAGAGATTAGATCCAGTGAGCTCGAGACTGGGTTATCGTCTAGCGGTAACCCAGTGGACGAGGATACAACCCTTTCCAATCCCCGAGAGGTTAGGGCTTTTTATGCTCTGGAGGAGGAGTGTGGGTTGGACGCAGATACATTGGGTAGATTTAGGGATAGATTTCAATTCCCAGATCAGGTTAGGGTTCGTCTGCCCGGTGAGGGAGAACGGGCCTGTCACTTCTTTCCCGGGGAGGTATGCTTCTATGAATCTGCCTTCGTCTGTGGATTGAGATTCCCGGTCCATCCTTTCCTTATGGAGCCTTTGGACCGTTTTGGTATTGCTCCCGGGCAGCTCATGCCCAACTCGTGGAGGATCCTGGTGAGCTGTATGGGGATTTGGTTGGCTGCCAATGACGGGGACATGCTCAGGGTTGACGAGCTTGTTTACCTTTACCGTCTGAAAGCATCTAAAGAGCATGGGTACTACGAACTGGTGCCCTGGGAGAGAAGGACTAGGATCGTCAAGGGTTTACCGTCCTCTTTCAGGTACTAGAAGTCGAGGTTCTTCTTTGTGTCTGGGGACAATTTTGAGACACCCTCGGGCGAGTTTTGGGGTGATCTCCCCGGGTTACGTCGTCGGTGGGAAACCTCAACTTTAGGTGCGTCAATATTTCCTCTTTGCCTCTTGGATTCTGTTGCGCTTACAACTATGGCTGCTAAATTTTTTTTTTTTTTTAGTCAAGAGACGACCAAAGCTTAAGAGTAGGTACAGAGAGCGGGTGCGGAAGGCCATTGAGTACGCGCAAACAATCGAGAGTTGGGACGACCTCGTTGATCCCAGGACTCTTGCGTTTTACTGCCTCGGGCCAGAACCTTCTGCCCTCGTCTTGCGAAACCTTGATATAGAAGGAAAGAAAAGTAAGTTCCAGCTTCATCAGTATTGGCCTTCTTTTCTCTCCCCTTACTTTCTTGTGTTTTTATTCGAGACTAATGTTCTTCTTTTGACAGAAATGACGTCCAAATTTAATAAAGATATGTACGCGAAGATGAGGGCAAAGAAGGACGAGCCCTTGTCGAACATAGGGAAAAAGGCCGTGCGTGTGACAAGGAGGGGTCCTTCTGCCACCCCGCCGGCCTCCGTCACTCCCCTTGTCTCTGGCACTGAGACGACGAGAACCGCTTCTCCGTCTACTTCGGTGGAGGAGCTCCCTACACCCGTCTCTAAGAGGCCGCGTCTGACGGAGAAGGAGAAGGAAAAAGGGGATTCCCGTCACTCTACAGTCTGGGGGGATGAGAGGCTGGCAGTTGAAAGGGCCCACAGCATCGTGACGGCTGATGACCTGAGGGCTCTTTCTGGGGTTCCGTTTAATACCGTCGCTGGCGGTCACGTCCACAAGCTTGTGCAGGTAAATTGTTCCTACTTTTTTCATGAGCAACCCCTTTTTTTTTTTTTTTTTTACTGACGACTTGGTACTTCTTTTTAGGCATTGGGAGAGAGCTTGCATATTGCTTCTGAGTACCTTACTCAAAAGGCCAAGCTGGCATCTCTTTCGTCAAAGGTGCAAGCCTTGGAGGGTGAAAACGTAAAGCTGAAGAAGAACCTCATCAATTCAATGGTCGAAGCTAATACTCTGAAGGAGAAGGTCAAGGTGCTAGGTGACGACCTTAGAGTTGAGCGCCAGTTGAACCTGGAGAAGGACGAGCAGCTTCAAAGTGCGAAGGAATCGCTGAAGACAATCGCGGCCAGGTCTATTGAGGCTTTTCAAACCACTGACGAGTACAATACTGTGCTCTTCAGTTGGTATTTTTATGCTTTGAGCTTCTTCGAAGGTACATGGTCAAGCATCCAACTGGCGTTGACATTGAAAACCTGGACTTGGAAGAAGTGGACAAAGAGATGGCCGCTGATGAAGCTACTCAGTCCGTGATTCCCGCCGGTGATGCTCCAGAGAATGCTCCTGTTGACGATGTTGTGGCTGTTGCTGCCCCTCCAGCCTCGGAAGCCTGAACCTGGCACTTATGTTTTAACAGAATATATATTTTTTGTCTGTTGATCATTGCCCGTCGTGGCCTTTTTGTAAATCTTACTTTGAAACATTTTTTTTTTGTTGTGGGAACAATGTTTTAACCCAGTGTTTATGGGTTGTAAAAACAATGGTAATTTGCTTGCATGCTCTTGGTTCTAATTTACTTCTTGCACTTACCTGTGTCTATAATTCGCATGCTTCTAACTGCCTATGTGATGTGCTTGGTGAAGCTCTTATATCTCATTCTCTTCACTAGCATTTCCTGTTTCTGTGAGATATATTTTGAAATGATATACATCCGTATATCCGTCACGGCAGAATTTTGCCACTTAGCCCTTTTTGACTCTTTATGACTTACACCTTTTTTCAAGGATCTTGTCATCGTCAGTGTCTTACATCCGTCAGAGCGGATTTTTGACTCTTTATGACTTACACCTTTTTTCAAGGATCTTGTCATCGTCAGTAGCTTACATCCGTCAGAGCGGAATCTTGCTACTTGGCCATTTTTGACTCTTTATGACTTACACCCTTTTTTTTAAAGGATCTTGTCATCGTCAGTAGCTTACATCTGTCAGAGCGGAATCTTGCTACTTGGCCATTTTTGACTCTTTATGACTTACACCTTTTTTTCAAGGATCTTGTCATCGTCAGTAGCTTACATCCGTCAGAGCGGAATCTTGACTCTTTATGACTTACACCTTTTTTCAAGGATCTTGTCATCGTCAGTAGCTTACATCCGTCAGAGCGGAATCTTGCTACTTGGCCATTTTTGACTCTTTATGACTTACACCCTTTTTTTTTCAAGGATCTTGTCATCGTCAGTAGCTTACATCCGTCAGAGCGGAATCTTGCTACTTGGCCATTTTTGACTCTTTATGACTTACACCTTTTTTTCAAGGATCTTGTCATCGTCAGTAGCTTACATCCGTCAGAGCGGAATCTTGCTACTTGGACCTTTTTGACTCTTTATGGATATGCCTGCTTGTAGAGAAACATTAGCTGAATAACTTATTTATTAGTTTCAACAATGAATAATGAATACATTTCACAATTGCGTTTATTGATGGTATTTCTTCAAGTGTTCGATATTCCATGGCCTAGGGAATCTTTGTCCATCTAGGGTCTCCAGGTGATAGCTACCCTTCATGGAGTAATGAATGACCCGGTAGGGCCCTTCCCATGTGGGGCCAAGTTTCCCTTGAGAAGGATCCCTGGTTGCTGGGGTTACTTTACGAAGGGCGAGGTCACCAATATCAAGTTGTCTGAGCTTTACTCTCTTGTTGTAGTGGCTTTATCTCTCACTTCATCTAGGAAGTCCAGGTTGAGTCGCAAATGGTCGTCATTGACTTCTTCAACGAATGCCTCTCGCCTGATGCTGGTTATTCCTACTTCGACCGAGATCACTGCTTCAGTGCCGTAGGTGAGTCTGAAGGGGGTCTCTCCTGTTGGCGTTCTCGCTGTTGTCATGTAGGCCCACAAGACATTGGGCAATTCTTCTGGCCAGGCTCCCTTTGCATCGTCTAGCTTTGTTTTGATAATTTTGAGCAATGTTCGATTCGTCACCTCCGTCTGTCCGTTCGCTTGTGGATGACCTTGGGACGAGAAGTGATTCTGGATGCCTAGGCCTGAGCAGAACTCCCTGAAGCCTTGGCTGTCGAATTGTCGTCCATTGTTTGATATGATCGTCCTTGGAATCCCGAACCTGCAAATGATTCCATACAAAGCTCTGGATTCTTGTTTCGGTTATGGTGGCCAGCACCTCCGCTTCAACCCATTTTGTAAAGTAATCAATAGCAACAAGTAAGAATTTTACCTGACCTTTGCCCTGGGGCAGTGGGCCGATGATGTCGATTCCCCATTGTGCAAACGGCCATGGCGATGCAATCGTCGTCAGTTTTTCTGCTGGAAGTCGTTGAACATTTCTGAACCGTTAGCACTTGTCACATCTCTTGACGAACTCTGCCACGTCTACCTGCATAGTAGGCCAGAAATAGCCTGTTCGAATTATCTTACCTGCTAGGGATCTGGGACTAGCATGATCCCCGCAAATACCTTCGTGGACCTCTTGCAGAATGTACCTTGCTTCTTCCTCGTCAACGCACTTTAGGTAAGGCATGGAGAAGCCTCTCTTGTATAGGGCGTCGCTGAGGATCATAAATCTGGCCGCTCTCTTTTTGATCTTCCTGGCTTCTTCTGTATTCTGTGGGAGGAGCCCGTCCTGAAGGAAGGATACAATGAGTGTCATCCAGCTGTTTGTGCTCTGGATTGCGAATGCTGGAACTTCCTCAATGCTGGGGTTCTTCTGGACTTCCATCATTAGGCCTTCTTCCAATGCCCCTCCATCGGACGAGGCTATCTTTGAGACTTCGTCTGCCATCGCATTCTGGCTTCTGGGAATCTGCACGAACTCCACTTTTTCGAACTCTTGAGCCAGATGCTTCGTCAGTTTGAGGTACCTCTGCATTCTTTCTTCTTTTGCTTCGTATTCTCCCCTGGCCTGCCCAATTACCAGCTTTAAATCGCTTTGGATCAACAGGTTCCTGGCTCCAAGCTCTTTTTCGAGCCTCAAACCAGTCAGAACTCCTTCGTATTCGGCCTCATTATTGGTGGCAGGAAATTTCAGCTGGACTCCATACTTTAGTATTTCTCCTTCGGGGGTGATTATGACGACCCCTACTCCCCCCCTCTTTTGGGCTAACGAACCGTCGGTCTGTACTGTCCATGGCCTTTCTTCGTCAGTGAGTTCGTCTTCGTCTGAGGGGGTAAATTCTGCGATGAAATCTGCAAAAGCCTGTGCTTTAATTGCTGTCCTAGGATGATATTCAACATTAAATTGGCTGAGTTCGATTGCCCATTGGACCATTCTCCCTGCTGCCTCCGATTTGCTCATGGACTTCTTGATAGGTTGGTCCGTCATTACCAAGATTGGATTGGCTTGGAAATACATTCTAAGTTTGCGTGAGGCCACAATCAACGCAAACGTGATTTTTTCAATCTTTGGGTACCTGGACTCAGCTCCTTGGAAGGCTTGGTTGACATAGTAAACTGGAAGCTGTTTCCTGTCTTCTTTCCCTGATCAGGGCTGCACTGACGGCTGTATCTGACACTGCTAAATACAAATACAAGTTCTCACCCTCCTTTGACGGGCTTAGAAGGGGTGGATTGCTTAGGTAACGTTTGAGTTCCTGGAAAGCTGCCTCACATTCGTCAGTCCAAGCGAAAGCCAGTTTCAAGGTCTTGAAGAAAGGTAGGCATTTGTTCGTCGCTCTAGAGACGAACCTGTTTAGGGCTGCAACCCGTCCCATGAGCTTTTGGACTTCTTTGACGGTCTTGGGCGATGTCATGTTGATTATGGCTTGTACCTTCTCTGGATTTGCCTCTATTCCTCTCTGGGACACCATGAATCCCAGGAATTTCCCTGAGGCTACGCCAAAGACACACTTACTAGGATTCAGCTTCATATGGTATTGCTTGAGGGTTGCAAATGTCTCTCTGAGATCGTCCAGGTGGGTAAGCTCCTCTTTACTCTTGACGAGCATGTCATCCACGTACATCTCCATATTTCTGCCTATCTGCTTACTGAACATTCTATTCACCAATCATTGATAAGTGGCACCTGCATTTTTTAGTCCAAAGGGCATTACCTTATAGCAATAGAGCCCTTGCTTATCTGGTTGTATCCAGAGAAGGCGTCCATAAACTTCAGCAGCTTGTGACCAGCTGTGGAGTCTACCAACTGGTCTATTCTTGGCAGAGGGAAGCTGTCCTTTGGGCATGCCTTGTTCAGGTCTGTAAAGTCTACGCACATTCTCCATTTCCCATTCGCTTTCTTCACCAAGACGACGTTTGCGAGCCAGTCTGGATAATACACTTCGCGGATGAAGCCTGCAGTCAAGAGCTTGTTAACTTCGTCAGTGATCGCTTGGTTTCTTTCGGGTGCGAAGACTCTCCGTCTCTGCTTGACGGGTTTCCTCTCTGGGTCTACATTCAGCCTGTGCTGAAGGACTTCTGAAGATATGCCTGGCATGTCATCGTGGCTCCAGGCAAAGACATCTTGGTTTTCTTTAAGAAATTGGACTAGCTTCGTTCTCATCTCGGGACCTAGAGTCGTCCCTATCTTGGTTGTCTTATTTGATTCTTCGTTGGTTAACTCCACTGTCTCCAGGGCCTCCACCCTTTCTTCTTCTTTTTCTTCGATCGTCCACGTATGGTTCTCCTTTGTAGCCACAACGGCCTGGTAGCACTCCCGAGCCAGAACTTGATCTCTTTTGACTTCACCAACCTCATTCTCCATTGGAAATTTTATCTTCAGGCAGTAGGTTGACGTAGATGATTTCCACTTGTTGAGTGCTGGTCTTCCAATGATTACATTGTAGGTCGAGGGACAATCTACCACTAAGAAGTCCAGATGACAGGTCAACTGCTTCGGGTAGATTCCCACTGTCACCGTCAGCGTCACTATGCCCTTAGGGTACACCCTGTCACCACTGAAGCTGACGATGGGAGAATCAAATGGACGCAGCCTTTTTGGATCTAGTTTCAACTGTTGGAACGCAGGGAAGTAGATGATATCGGCGGAGCTACCATTGTCCACGAGGATCCTTTTTGTGTTAAATCCTTCTATGGTAAGTGCTATGACCAAGGGATCGTTGTGAGGCTGCTTCACTCCTCTAGCATCTCCTTTATTGAAAATCATGTCTTGATCAGTTCGTTTGTGCTTCAACGGGGGTGTCATGTGAACACTGTTCATCTGTTGTTGATATGCTTTCTTAAGGGACTTGAATGATCCTCCTGTGACGGGCCCTCCTGCGATCGTCTGTATTTTCCCTATCACATTTTGGGGAGGCTGTATCTGACGGTCACTGCCCCCAGATGTGGATTCGTGCTGGCCCTTGTTTCCATCTCGGAACTTCCTGAATTCCCCTTTCTTCACAAACTTCTGTAACTTCCCATTCTGTATCAACTCCTCTATCTGCTCTTTGAGGTCTCGACAATCTTCGGTATAATGGCCGTGATCCTTGTGGAATCGGCAGTACTTATTCTTATCACGGACGCTGGGAGATGAGTGCAATGGTCGCGGCCATTTAAGGTAGTGCTCGTCCTTAATCTGCGTTAAAATTTTATCAACAGGCATAACAAGAGGGGTAAATTTTACCGTTTGCGATCCCTTATCGTCTTTCCTCCTGATCCCGTCACTGGTCCGACGATTTGGGCGCTCCCGCTTTTGCCCCCTACGATCGTCATCTTTACTTTCTTTGTCCCTTGGTCTCCCTGCATCCTTGATGGCTGCTAATGCGTCTTCAGCGTTCATGTACTTCTGTGCTTTAATGAGCATCTCGGCCATCGTTTTTGGGGGATTCTTTGCGAGTGACACAACGAGGTCTCTGGATCTCAACCCTGCCTTGAAGGTCGTTAGTTGCACTTTATCATATGCTTCGTCTACCTCTAGTGTTTCGCGAGTAAAGCGTTTCACGTATGACCTTAGAGTTTCCTTTTCTCCTTGCCTGATGGTAAGTAAATGGTCCGCGGTTCTCTTAGGACGCTGTCCTCCAATGAAGTGACGCAGGAAGGCGTTGCTCAATTGCTCGAAGTTGTCGATGGACGACGTTGGCAACTTCGTGAACCATTCCCTTGCAGCTCCTTTGAGGGTAGTTGGGAAAGAACGACGCAATATTTCATCTGGGGGCTGCTGGAGCCCTAGGGTCGTCTTGAAGGTGTTAAGATGATCCTAAGGGTCCTTTAGGCCATCGAATGGTTCAAGCTGGGGCAACTGAAACTTTGACGGTACTGGACATTCAAGGATTGCTGGAGTGAATGGCGAATCTGTCGCCCTAACCAGTCGGTCTACACTGCTCTCTGTTTTGTCCTTGATGGCGGTCCTAAGTTCGTCCATTTCCCTCCTCATCTCTTGAAGAAGATTTGAGTTGTGCTCGGTTGGAGTGGCGGGCCTTTGATGGTCACTTCTTCTGTGGCTATCTCCCTCGTCGTCTCGGTTTCCTTTAGATCGATTCTCCTCCTGCTGAAGTCGTAACTTCATTTCTTGATTTTGCCTGATCAGTTCTTCTACAGTGGCTGCGAGAGCCTGAACCTGCTGAGCCAAGGATGTGGAATCTTGATTGGACTCCATCTGATAGTGATTGCTGATTGGAAACTATTTCTTTGAGATTGAACACGAAAATGTTGTCCCCACAAACGGCACCAAACTGATGAAACGTAAATTCGTCAGTCAGAGTGTGCAGACGAGAATGGACTCCGGCCTGCAAGAATGTGTTCTCGAGAGTGGTCACCGGTGTGGTTCCTGCCACAATGCCTCCGATGCCAAAGTCAATATCAATTGCTATTTGAGAATGAGCAATGCAAAGATAATGGAACAAGAATAATCTCTTAGTGTGTATGTGTGAATGTACCTCTTCTTTGGCAATGTGGGGGCTATATATATATATGTTGCTGCAGCCTCTAGCCGTTGGGGCAGTTATGGTGGCTTCAATGCCTTCCTGGGTAACGTTTTCTGGCCTCATAATGTTGCTTTAATTTACTCCAACGGCCTGTATAGTTGGCTTTGTAACCGTCCGGGGTGTTTACTGGCGGCATTGAATGAGGTATGGACGATCGTCAGTGTTACCATGAGGTGTGGACGACTCTAGGTCCCTAGATTACAATGACCTAGATTACAATGACCGGCATTAACCATGAGCATTGAAATGAGGATTTTTTTGCTATTTAGCACGATTTTGCTAACAATTTCGTTAGTTATCAGGTTTTTAAAACTAGTTTATAAAATTATTTTGTAAACTAACATCTCGATTCTAAACTAACATCTCGAGTCTTTAAGACTCGAGTTCAATAAAAATTTGGAGCTTTTAAAACTCGAGTTCCAAGTGTTGACGGAGGCTTATTCACATGGAAATTGAGTCTTTAAGACTTGAGTTCCATAAAAAGCCTAAAGCACAAAGAAGAAAGGCAGACTTATAGATCTGGAGAAGAAGAACAAAGACGAAAGCAAGTTATAGATCTGATGAAGAGAGAAACAAACATGGAAAGTGAGATTAGATCAAAGGGCAAAGCAAAGCAGCACATATACATATCTGGAGAAGAGAAAAGATCATTCCAAAAAGAGAGGTTTAGAGAGAAGAAGAAGGATCATGACAGAAGAAGAAGGATTCGCTTGGTTTTCTTTTAAGGTAAAGACTCCAGTTTCACGTGAGTGTTTTTTGTTTTTTTCACATCAAATTTTGCCACCTTAGAACTTGAGTCTTAGAGACTCGAAATGCTACTTAAAAAATATGATTGCAAAACTTGTCAATTCACAAAATTGTTAGCAAAATTAGGCTAAATGAGAAGAAAAAAAATCCATTAGAATAAATATCAAGTTTAAGATAGTTCTCTCTCTTGCCAATGTTAGACTTCAGGTACTGAACATTGGAGTTCAATAATGAGTTTTTCTAGAAAAATATTAATCATGATTTTAATTTTGACATTGAAAAAAATTATTCACAATCCATGTGTTTGGGAGATAGAAAATTTTAAAATGTATTAACATAGTGCACATCATTTGAAAAGAGGGTAATTTTTCAAAAATAATTTTAATCATTATTAAAAATTTTGTGTCTTAATTAAGATTCTTAACTTCAAGAGAGATAGACAAAGCTATTTGATTAATACTTTTTTTGTTAGGCGAAGGGCTTTACTTTTATTATTATTATTGTAGGGATAGGTTTCGAGCGCTCTCTAAGGATTGAGAGAGTGGACCCAAACCCAGCTAACCCTCCAATAAATTTATAGAGTATGGGCTCTAGAGCTAGGCCTTAGTAAAGAATGCAACGGCCATGCATGGTTGTACGTGAATGCTGGTATCCTAAATATGGGTTGGAATACACGATGAAGCTCCTCGGACAGGTTTATAGAGGTTGAAGTTATTCTTCTTTCTTTCAAGTGAGGTTACAATGGTTGAGAGATAATACTCTGCTACAGTATTCCTTCTTTCTCTGGTTTTCCGTCCGTCCCCTTCTCAAGAGGGACTTTTTACATTATATACTTCTCTCTCAGTTGATCCTAGCCCTACATTTGTTGATCAACCCGGTTTCCACTTGAGAGCCTGTCCCATTAGCCGCATTCCCATACCTCCAGTGGGTTGCAGCGCCCAAGGCGGCACTGTTCAGAGGTCCTATCCTCATTAATGCGGCCATGGCGTTAGTTGAGGGCATTTAATGTGGAGGTGACAGTTCACCTGGGACTTGCTCCTCCACCATGCTTCAATGTCTGGTGCTTGGTTCTTGCTATTTGCTCCTTGGGTGCTTGGGGAGACTCCCCTTAAAGGTATGCTGTTTGCCCACTCTCTGACCTCAGTCTCCCGAGGATGTAACCATCCTCGGCAGTGCTCCTTGGGCCCTGGGCTCTAAACTTTCGTCCTTGGACCTCGGACCTTGGAGGCGTCCTCGGCGTGGGCCTCTGGGCCTGGTTTGGAATGGGCCTGGGTTGCTGACTTATTCTGGCCCCACAATTATTATTATTATTATTATTATCATTATTTTGCTATACTATGAGATAGATAGATATAATATATTCTATTGTATTAGGGCCTTAGGCCTAAATGGACAAAGGGTTAAGCTGCCTGTTTAGAAATAAATTTATTTATTTTTTATTTTTATAAAAAAAAGTGTTGTAGTTGTTTATTCTAATTAGGGCCTTTTGTTTTTAGGGATGGTTTTTACAAATATCACATTACATCTTGATGTGAGTGTTTATGACAAATCAAACATTTTATTAGTGTTTTTAATGCCAAATTATTAAAAAAAAAAAAAAAAAAAAAAACTCTCCTAGGGTTGAAGTCAGTTGCAACTAACTCTCTAAGTTATTAATTTTGTATTATTGACCCTTGAAGTTTAACAATTATCCAAATTGACCACTCCATATCAACTTTCGTTAATAATAACTGATAGCATGTGATCATATTATTATATTAAAAAATTATTTTAAAAGTAATACATACATAACTCATGACCATTATCTATCAATTATTTTTTTTATGTGATTTTTTCTATCAATTATAGTTAAAGGAATTGCGATGAAGTAGCTAATTAGGACAAATTTTAAATCTCAAGGTTCAATAATATAAAATTGATAGTATAGAAGTCAACGGGCAACAAACCCAAATCCTAGTGGGTTTTTTTGCAATTTACCTTTAATTATTTTTTGAAAGCTAATAATTTAAAATGATTTAATAATGTCGTTCGTACATGATTTCTATTGCATTATCAATAATTTTGAAATTTCATTATTATCATATGCACATCATCATGACTCAATTTGTTAAAAATTAATTAAAATAAAATACAAATAAAATATTGGTTAAAGTACAAATCTGGTCCTCCATGCTTCAATTATTGGACAAAATTCAAATATGGTCCTTAACTACTAATTGTGTCCTCAATTTTAAAAAACAAGTCATTGTTATCCTTGGTTCTTCTTTTTGTTTAAATTTTAATGAAATTAATGGTTGAAATTGATTTAATTTTGAAAGTTTCCACTTTTCATAATAACATTTTTTTTATAAGCATCATAATAACATTTTAACATGTGTTCCATTATCCACATTGATTAATTTTATTAAAATCTAAATGAAGATGAAATTTGATAGTATAGGAGTCAATTGGCAACAAACCCAAATCCCAGTGGGTCTTTTTGCATTTCACCTTTAATTATTTTTTGAAAGCTAATAATTGAAAATGATTTAATAATGTCGTTAGTACATGATTTCTATTGTATTATCAATAATTTTGAAATTTCATTATTATCATATGCACATCATCATGATTCATTTTGTTAAACATTAATTAAAATAAAATACAAATAAAATATTGGTTAAAGTACAAATCTGGTCCTCCGTGCTTCAATTATTGGACAAAATTCAATACAGTCCTTAACTACTAATTGTGTTTGATTTTAAAAAACAAGTCATTGTTATCCGTGGTTCTTCTTTTTGTTTAAATTTTAATGAAATTAATGGTTGAAATTGATTTAATTTTGAAAATTTTCACTTTTCATAATACAATTTTTTATAAGCATCATAATAACATTTTAACATGTGCTCCATTATCCACATTGATTAATTTTATTAAAATTTAAATGAAGATGAAATTTGATAGTATAGGAGTCAATTGGCAACAAACCCAGTGGGTCTTTTTGCATTTTATCTTTAATTATTTTTTGAAAGCTAATAATTGAAAATGGTTTAATAATGTCGTTCGTACATGATTTCTATTGTATTATCAATAATTTTGAAATTTCATTATTATCATATGCACATCATCATGATTCAACTGGTTAAACATTAATTAAAATAAAATACAAATAAAATATTGGTTAAAGTGCGAATCTGTTCCTCCATGCTTCAATTATTGGACAAAATTCAATATGGTCCTTTACTACTAATTGTGTCCTCGATTTTAAAAAACAAGTCATTGTTATCCTTGGTTCTTCTTTTTATTTAAATTTGAATGAAATTAATGGTTGAAATCGATTTAATTTTGAAAGTTTTCACTTTTCATAATACTTTCACCGTCCCACTTTTTTTATCCTGTTTGAAAAGTCAAACTTTTTAAGGGAACATCATTTATTATCTTATCTACCTTTTAAAAATGTATAAGTTTCCAAAACTACTCTTAAAAAAATTTATCAAAAAATTGAATTAGTAAATTAATAGGAGTATAATAGGAACTGTACGGCACCCCGCACCCGGGCCCATTTGGGCCTGGGACTCTGGTATGGATGTACGGCCCATAAACCCGATCTCTTTCTACCCAGCGGCCCATCCCAAAGCCACACAAGCTATGGGCCCAAACTTTGCCACTTCATCATTGCTCGGCAGTACTTTCCCGGGCAATGATGAAAAAGCGACGTTCAAACACCCCGTCCTTTACATATTCGGCAATGTTGCTGCCGAGAATACCTGTAGCAGGGGGAACCAAGTTCCAAGGCCACTCACACCACATCCCACTCCCACCTAACCACCCACTTATGATCAACGATATTGGACCTCGCATTGCACTAGCCAAGGAGATAATCATAGCCTCTCTACTAACTCAGAGCTATAAATATGAGAAATTGGGGGAAGAATGGGGGTTGGAAAATTTACTGAAAAAGAGGGAGAGATAGATAGAGAGCAGAGGGAGAAGAAGGTGATTCAGGCAGTTGAGGAGAGAAAAGTGATCTCATTGAGTCTCCGTGCGGAGAAAGACCCAGTGTAGAAAATCCAAACCCATCATACAAGTAAGTTGTGAGTCCAAGTGAGGCCCAGCCCAATAGCCTCATTTTTGGCGCGCACAGGAACATTAGTAAATTAATGACTTTTATTTTTAGAAACAGAACAATATTTTGGGACATCTTAAAATGGGATAGAGGACAAAAAAAGTATGACAGAGGGAGTAACATTTTTTTTTAAGCATCATAATAGCATCTTAACATGTGCTCCATTATCCACATTGATTAATTTTATTAAAATTGAAATGAAGATGAAATTTAAAGATGAAATTGATTTATTTTGAAATTTGGTAGACTAAATTAACACTATTAGTAGTTCATAATCAGAGGTGAAAATTAATTAATAATTGAACTTTTATAATATTTGATTTGTCCCAAATCTAAAGTATCATGGATTAATTATTCAAATTAAAAATCCAAGATTGATACCTTCTAGTCCAAGTTAATATTTGTAAAAGTCGTTTGTTTTCATTAGTTAATTAATGGAATGTAGCATGAAACAACCCAACGTGAAATGGTGCTTGCTGTGAACGTTACAATTTCGTTTTAGCTAAGCAACAACACTACGTGTTAAAATTTCTTTTCTGATGAAAGCAAAAGATTAGTAGATGTGAACAAAGTCATTATACTTTTTTTTTTTTTTTTTTTTAATTTTAAATTTTTTTTTTTTGATAGAAGTCATTAATTATGGGGAAACTCACAGTCCCAGATAGCTAGTTAGCTAGGTACTTTAGAAAACAGGAAAAGTGGTTTGGTTTGGTGGTTACGGAATCGATAGGCTCCAAAATGAAAGATATTATTATTATGAATGGTGTAGCATCATATTCCAGTTTTCATGATTTATATCATTCCAAGAACATTCCAGTCTGTCACGTAGGCCCTCCAAACTAAAAAATAAGCAAACATGGCCACTTTTCTCTTTCTCTTAATTAATCTCTGGGTAAACGATATATTTGGTCTTTATCTTTTGAGCTATTTGTCAATTTAGTCCCTGACGTTTTAAATGTGTCAATTTAATTCTTAACTTTTTGATATTGTGTCAAAATAGTCCTTACCGTTAAATGTTGGATGAAAAATTCTAACATAGTTAACGGTGGAATTAAAATATAATTTTTATGCCACTCAAGTTGCCACATCAGTTTTATAAAAATATATATATATATATATATATATAACCACATAAGTATAAGCAAAAACTTTACGAAAATTAAAATCACAAACATATTTAGGATTTAAAATTTGAACAGAAGAAAAATTCTTCAGATTTAAACTTAACATCTTTGGAGCTAATGGATCTCTTCAGTTGGATTTTTTTTTTGGCAGCTTCCTCCGTAAGCCCTTTTCATTTAATTTGCCTATCATATTTTGCAGCTAATGGAAGATCCAAAATCAACTACTAAATCCCACCTAAAGGCTTCATGAGTTCTCAGAATAAATGAAAAATAAATTTGAACGCAGCGTCCATTGAAACTCATCTAGCATATAGCCTATCTATACTTGAACTTTGTTACTAGAGTTAAGCAGCTGTATGAGCCCTGTGTTGGAACTTCCCACAAACACCTTATGTGCGACCACAAATAATCACCATTCCTTCTAGTACCGCAGCAGCAATTCACGTACCCATAAATAATCACTTCATGTACCGCAATAGCACTTCAATCACAATACCCACATTAGAGACGGGCTGTTATACCCACACAAAAGTTCTTCAAAGCAATAGCTTGTCCATTATTGCAATCGCCACGCATTTGTTTTGAAGAACTCTTGTTGCGAAGGTACCCAACGAGACATCGACAGTTTCTCGCCACATCACCCTTTGAGAAAAATCTAGAACCTCCAGATCCGAGTAACTCCGATGATCCCCATGTCCTACACAGTTTGATCTCTCTCCCTCATGTCCTTTCTCTTTCTCTTCTTCTCTCCTCAAGTTTCCTAGGGTAGGGACTTCGGTTAGGTTATGTCGTGTTTTGTTGTTGTTCAATTTGATTTTTCAGATCTACCAGTTTTGCTAATTAATATATTTGATTAGCTCAAACGAATTCAATTTGGCTGAATTTTTATTTATTATTTTTTTTTAAGGTCATGTGGCATCTCACGTGGCAACTTAGATTAATATTTTAATATCACTGTTAGTTATTTTAACATTTTTCATCCAACACTTAACGGCAATGACTATTTTAACACAATATCAAAAGGTTAAAGACTCAATTGACCCATTTAAAAAGTTAGGGACCAAATTGATAAATAGCTTAAAAGATAGGGACTAAATATGTCATTTACCCTTAATCTTTTTGTTCTTATTATTTTAATTTGACGTGTTTGACGAATTACGCAGAAAGTCTATGTTTATTGTTATGGTTTTTCAACTTGCTGTACCATGGGGCCATGGATTTGAACTTTGAAGTAATTTTTCCATTTCATCCGTTTACCTTATGGACCAAGATTTGGTTTGAGTATAAAGGGAAAAAATGAAAAAAACGGAAAAAGAGAAAATAGTGAAACTGATTGTTATTTTCTTTTGTTTGGTAGAGAAGAAAACTTAGTAGAAAAAAAGAGATGTAGATGACTATTTTCTCCTTGCTAGGCTTACAAAATTTTCTCTCTCCAAGAATGTAAACACACCCAATCAACCAAATAAAGTTAGATTCATTTTCTATCATTCCAATTTTCTATTTTTAGT
The DNA here is from genome assembly GCA_019022515.1 of Quercus aquifolioides. Lineage (NCBI taxonomy): Eukaryota > Viridiplantae > Streptophyta > Magnoliopsida > Fagales > Fagaceae > Quercus > Quercus aquifolioides. The sequence continues at coordinate 37,558,918 of CM032336.1, read as the reverse complement.
ACAAAACATATCCTTATGAATGGAAGATTTCACAATGCTTGTGTGTTGAATTTTTGGATTTGAAATCAAGGGATTAAAGAACATATACTAGTGTAAATTATGAGGGTTATTTTAATGTTGGCTAATTCCGTGTCAAAGTCTTGGTTGTAATTGTAATGATCTCCATTTATACATTTTATTTGGTTGTAACAAATTGAGTAATCAAGAAAGAAGAGCTTAAAGAAGAAGTTCAAGTTGCTGTTGTGAAAACCTTGATCGAGCGAAACTTATAGTGTTAAGTAAGATGTAATGTGAGGGCCTTAAAATGGACTTACATAGAAACACGCTCGACACACTCCAGACACCTTGGTCGAGTGAGATTTTATGTAAGTGAGGTGATACGTAAGGGAGAAAGGAGGATGAGAGAGAGAGAGAGAGAGAGAGAGAAGGGAAGAGAATGTAATTTTTCCTTCTTTGACAAGTGGTAAAAAAAAGAAAGGAAAAGTAACCTAAATGTGAGTGTAGTGATATGTATCTTCTTCTTCTTCTTTCTTTTTTTTTTTTTTTTTTTTTTTTTTGGAGAAGAAGGTGATACATATCATCTTTTGAAAGGTAGGTGTGTAAAAGATTAGAAATACGAAAGCCAAAGTTGAAATAAAAATTTTCTTCTTTGACAATTGGACTTAACTTTCTTGAATTTGTATAAAATATTACACATTAATCTCTAATGACAATCTCATAGTCCACTTTGTAAGATATAATAAAGTGCAAACAAAAATCACCATCAATAAACTTCGCAGTAACTAGTGGAACCCCTCTAATGTAATTTTTTGACAAATCTCATTGAAAAGGTGGTATCCCATGAGCCTCATAACTTGGTGCATTGGGTCGAATATTGGCCCATATAAGCCTAGCAGTCTAGTTAGAACTAGCTAGAAGGACAATTTGGTCGGGTTCATATTTGATCCAATTAGGTTTGGGTCATTGTTATCATGATTCAAATTGGTCATTATTTTAACACATATGGTGGAACGGCTCGGGTTTGGCCCACCCCACGGGCCTTCTCTTGTTTTCTCCTCATCATTAAAAATAGATTAATTATTAATATATAAATTAATTAAAAGTGAAAATATCGTTTTAGTTCCTACATTTTAGAGTCACAATCAATTTAATTTTTGCTATTTTCAACTTGAAATCAATTTGGTCTATATTGTTAACTCACTAACGGAAAATGATTACATAGCAAATAATGTGCACATGTGTTATACTTGAAGATGACATTACTATAAAAAAAATAATTAATTCATGTTAAAAATTCCACCTTAGTATTAATTTTTTTCCCCTTGTAAAAAAAAGCATTATTTTTTTTAAAATATTCAAAATCTTATTTTCTTCTAAAAAAAAAAAAAAAAACTTATTTTCTTCTCTTTTCCTGCCCTTTCTTACTAACCAAACAAATCTAAATTCATTTGCTCGCATGTTTCTGCAGATCCAATAATCACACAAATCACACACAGGAAGAATAGCTTTGGTTTGAAAGCTTTGATATTACTTGAGACTCCCATCCCAATCCCAGACCATAGAAAAACAGATTTATTTTATTAAATTTCTTCTTCTTCTTCTCTTTTCAGTATTTTATACACACTTTAAAATTTCTCTTCCATGTCTTTCAGAGGAGTAAATTTTTTGCTGCAAACAATTTCGCTTTTTTCCTTTTTAGTAGATCTCATCTAACTTCGGGTTAAGCACTTTTTGAAGTGAAGATTATTTGTCATGTTTATGGTGTGTTTGTTTGGAGGTGAAATATGGTGGATGGAAAACTATAAAGAGAAAATGGGAAGAAAAACTTTTTAGATTGTGTTTGGTTGAGTGGGGAGGAAGGAAAATAAATAGTGGAATACATGTGTTTTCTTTCCGGGTCTACCAAAAAGTTTTATCTCCAAAATAGAGAAAACTGAAGAGAAAAATTGGACATCATTTTTAGACAAAAATGCCAATGTGCAATTGCACATGGCCTTGTCTACATTGCTTTTCTTCATTTTTTATTTTTTATCTTTTATCTTTTTCTTTTTCTTTCCTCCTGGACGTTGCTTTTTTTTTTTTTTTTTTGTGTGTTTTTTGGTTTTTGTTTTTTTTTTTTATGTGATTTTTTTTTTGTTTAGATGTGATTTTTTTTTCTAGACATGATTTTTTTTTTTTATAATAAATTTAGGTGATTGATTTTTTTTTTTTGGTTGTTTATCCCTTTTTTGGTTTTAATTGGACATCATTTTTTAACAAGGGAATATTCGTAAATTTATACAAACTCACTTTTTCTATTCTTCTACTTTTCCACTCCCAACCAAACAAAAATGAGAGAAATTAAAATCGTTTCTATCCTTTCATTATTTTCTATCATTTCACTTTTCCACCATTCCAACCAGACTGCATGTCATTCTATGACCAAATTTGAGATTGCAAATTGAAACCACGGATGAGTTCGTGAAGGTCCATGAACTTAGTTTCTTGGCTGGGTTAGAAGAATTGGAGCAAATGAATTTAAAGATCTTTTTGGTACAAAAAGAAAGGGCAGGAAAGATTAAAAGAAAAAAGAATTTTTATTTTTATCTATTTATTTCAATGACAAGGTGTAATTTTTAAATGTCAATTAATTAAATTTTTTTTTTTTTAGCTACATCAGCTTCAAGTGTGCCACTTGTGCACACCGATTGCCATATAGGCAGGAACCAAATTGACTGCAAATTGAAAATAATAAGGATCAAATTGACTAATACCAAAATGTAGGGACCAAATTGACTGTGACCCTAAAATGTAAGGACTAAAATTGTGTTTTCACCTTAATTAAATATCAAATATTTTAATTATTAGTTTTTTTTTTTTTTTTGAAGAAGGTGGTTTATATCATTCTAGTAAAATAAATTCAACAATTTACCACCATAATGAGAAAAAATATTCTAAATATTTCTAAAATATAATTGTGAAAAATACGAATCATATTATGAATTGAATTTCTTATTTTTTGTGTCATGTATCATATTTTATGTCATATAATAAATTTTTTTTCCATCCGCTTAGCAATAAAATTTAACAAATCTAGTTGAATATGTAAATTAAAAATGCATTTATATTATCAAAAATAAATTGATAACACTTAAAAGTAATGTTTGAATATATAATGTTCTACGTATTGCATATTCAACGATGCTAACTACCAAGCACCAAAAAAAAAAAAAATCTCAATTAGTAGGTGGTCTATGACTATCACAAGATTAATACAACTTATTACTATTAAGTTCCAGTTAGTTCAACTCATAATATCTCTTATTTTTGAATAAGATATCTGAGATTCGATTTCTCACAAACATCAAAAAATCAATTAATGTCTTGATATGATGAAGCTACTACTATTAAGCTTTCAGAGTTAAAAAAAGAAAAAGAAAAAAAAGTAGGAGAATAACAATAAAGATATTAAAGAATACTGCTAAGCTTCGGCCAGCCCATTGTTTCTGGGCTTAGGTTATTCAGCCCATTCAATAGTGACTTGTAAACTGAAGAAAGGGATTATATTAAAAGATAAAGGGAGAATCAAAGTATCAAACACCAAAAGAGGAAGACAAGGAGAATCTAGCTTATGTCATTTCCACATTTCTACATTGTCTAATCTCCAACTATATCAACCTTTATTAAACACATAATATATATATATATATATATATCTATTTTTTTTTAACAAAGAAAGCAGGGGAAAGAAAAGCTTGCGTAGATCAAGAAAGTAGAGAGGAATCATAACATGTGAACCTTTAAGAAGATTTATTTATGTATCTTACATATGTAACTTTATGCAAAAGCTCCTGCTTTTCTCATTAATTAAGTATTTTTTAAAACTTAAATTAAGGAAAGAAAAAGACAAAAGATTAATACGGTTCTTCGGCGGCATTACATTGTATTGTTCATGGTATTATTAGGTGGGGTATGATGGGTTTTTGCATAAAGTAAAAGCCAATCACTTCTACGTTATTTTGTAATGTTTTCAAAATGAAGATGTTTATAAAAAAAGATAGAATGTGATATTATTTATCATAACTAGGGAAGTAAGTAGCGCTATATTTTTGATGTAAGACAGAATTTACTTTTTAATTTTTGTAATGGTTTAATTTTGGTATTTTTATGTAAAATTCATTATTTTAGGTTTAGGTTATTTATTTTCTTGTTCTTAGGTGTTTTTAATGTTTTTTAGGTTAAATTTGGTTCTTGTTATGATTAGATATTAATTAGGAGTTATTTTAGAATATATTTTCTTATCTGTCAAGTTTTACGGAGCCCTTGAATAGGCCCCTAAGTTTGTAGACATTTTTCCATAGATTATTATTAATAAAATTGCATAATTTCTCTTAAACTTTTTTCTAGTGGATTCTAGTTTATCTCCTTGTGGCTTCCGCAATATCAGTTGGTATTTGAGTCTTGACATACCCTGGTTTGATGGCTAACCGGTGAGACGGTGACCACCACAACAATGACGACACAGTCCTTACTAGGGCTGAGTTCCTCAAGTTTTGTAAAAAGGCTCGTGATGAGAATCAACAATTTCTTGAAAAGAGTCAACAAATTATAGGCGAAATTGAGCAAAAGATCGCTACTCTTCTTGCTAGGAAATCACTTCATAACAACAATGATCAATATATTCAAAGACGCACTCCTAACTACAAGAAAATTTCATTCTTTGATGGAGATATGTGTAAGTTGGATTTTATTGACTGACTTCTTGGTTTGGAAAAGTATTTTAGTTTTTGGAAGATTTGTGATGAAGAAAAAGCGCAGTTTGTATCTAATAAATTAGACGATGAAGTAGAGGAATGGTGGGAAGACATTCAAATCGATAGAAAGCGGCGGGGTAAGCATCCAATTTGCTCTTGGCAAAGAATGAAAAATGTATTGATTGATTTATGGTTTCCTAATGCTAGGAAATCACTTCACAACAACAATGATCAATATATTCAAAGACGCACTCTTAACTACAAGAAAATTTCATTCTTTGATGGAGATATGTGTAAGTTGGATTTTATTGACTGACTTCTTGGTTTGGAAAAGTATTTTAGTTTTTGAAAGATTTGTGATGAAGAAAAAGCGCAGTTTGTATCTAATAAATTAGACGATGAAGTAGAGGAATGATGGGAAGACATTCAAATCGATAGAAAGCGGTGGGGTAAGCATCCAATCTGCTCTTGGCAAAGAATGAAATATGTATTAGTTGATTTATGGTTTCCTAATGACTATTATGATAATATAGATTATACAAGTGTTGATTATATATTTGTATATTCATTTGAAAAGCAATATGTTCAAAACATGAAAGGTCAATCACAAAACCAAAATTATCACAGTCAAGTCCACGTGTCAAGTAAAGGAAAGGGTTTGAGGGCTGAGAAGAAGCAGTCTATTTCTAAAGAAAATTTTGAAGTAGTTAAAAAAGATCAAGACTTGCAACAAGTTATTGAATTGAAGATTGAGACGCCACTTGCCAAAAGTTTGATGAAGATGTTAAAGAAAAGAAGATTGAGTTGATTGTAGGTAATGATAGAAATCAAGAGATGGTAATTATTGAGAATATTGTGGAAGATCCAATTGAGGTTAAATATGAGGATGAGTCCATCACCCATAATCACCAGGTTCCGGTTGAATTTGTAAGGTTGAAATTTATCAATCATTTTGTTGGCTTTATTCCGTGCCAATTTGCTTGTAATTTAGCACTTAGTAACCCTGTATTTAGGTGGGATTCATGTAAGGGTAGTGTGTGAAGAGAGTGTGAAGAAAAGCTCAAGAATGTGCAAAGAAGCAGAGTTTCGCGGCTAGAATTCGTGGCTGGCAAGCCGCCAAATGCAGGCACGTGAGAAGCACACAAGGGAGCTGAAGGGTCGCGCCAGCTGTCGCACTACAGGACAAAAGTCCCAGGCTGGCCAGGCTGTTACGTCGCGACTTAGACAAGCCGCGAGGTCAAGCCGCCAACTTACCCTATTTGGCAAAAACTGACTATTCGTATTCCAAACACACACCACTATATATAGACCCTTATACCCACTAAATTGAGAGAGCTTCCAAAGAGAAAAATTGAGAGAGAAACCCTAGAGAAAAACAAGATTGCTTTATCCCCAATCTTCACTAAGAGACTCCTCAAATTCCTCTACTCTTTTCCTCTCCATTGATAAATCCTTGAGAGGTTATTGACCAAATTCTTGTCTCACCACACCCACGTCTGTGAGAAGGTCTTTTGGTGTTAAGGGAAGCAGTTTGGGAAGGAACCAATGGTTATTGGTTGATGCTATGGGCTATAGCGGAATCCAGTAAGCTAAAGAAGAAATAGGTTCGGCGCAACCTCGTTGGAGTAAGAAGCTTGGAGGGCTTAGGTACATTGGGTAGATTTAGCTTGGAGGGTCTTCTGCTGTTTATGTATCCCAACTACATTCTTTAGTGGATTATTTACCGCTTGGAGGGTGGCGGAGAGGTTTTACGCCGAGGGCTTCGGTTTCCTTTTCGATAACACATCGCGTGTTGTCTTTGTGTTTGCATTTCTCTTCCCTTAATCTTTACCGTTTATTATCTACTGTGGATGTGATTTTAAATTGGTTTAGATTGTTTATCAATTCTGTCATTGGCTTATGTTCATGTTCCGCACATTAATTGTTTGATTATAAGCTTGAATTGATAATTTGTAATTTGGAGTCTAAACGTTCAAGGGTGTTTTATACACATATTGAATTTTCAATTGGTATCAGAGCGGGTACACTTGTTGTGGTTTAAATACCTAAGTGTGATTCTTGACCCCTTGTGTTATTTACCATGGATGTTGCATTGTATGCCTCTTTGTATGATTTGGTTGATGATAAATGTAGCATGTCACGTGTTTGTGAAAATGCCTCCATGAGTGATAATCCTCATAATTGTGATGCTATGTTACATGAATCTTTGGATGTTATTGATATTCCTAACATCAAACTCTTGAAGAAAAAGGCTAAGAAGTTTAATAAGGATTTGAACAAGTTATTTTATGAAAAGGATGATTTGATTGCTAAGCTCAATGAATTCAACAAATTGGTTGAAAAATATAAGAAACTTGTTGAAAATTCTGTTGAAAAGCTTAAAGAGTTTGAATGTTTGAATATGGACTTGGATGCTAAACTTGTTTTATCTAACAAACTTGTTGATGAGCTAAAATGTGAAAATGAATCTCTTAAGATGCATGCCAAGTGTTTGATTGCTGAACCTATTGTTAAAAGGGATGAAATTATTTGTTGCAATCATGTTGTGGTACCCGATTTTGTGACTATTGTGTGTTCTACCCCAAAGGACAAATCGGTGTACATTCCTCCACATAAAAGAAATCAAAAGGTGGAGAGAAAGACTATTAAGTCAAAGCCTCTGTTTAGGTCTCAACCTAAGGCTTTGGATGGATTTAAGTTTGTTCCAACTTGCCACCTGTAGAGAGGGAAAATTCCCAACCTATCACAAGCTGACACGTCACACTACCAAGTTTACAAAATACAACCAATTACAAAACTCCACGTATTGCTGCTAGGTTTTGCTATCACTACTCAGAAACCAACAGAAATTTGCCAAGTGTCATGCAAAAACCAATCACACATCAGCGCACGTGTAAGCGATGACATAATCAGCCTCGCACGTGTAAGCGATGACATAATCAACCTCGCACGTGTAAGCGATGACATAGGCGGACCAATCAGGCTGTGACATGTGTCACCAATCAGACTCTGTCACGTGTCACTCATCCACCCCTAAACTCCTATAAATAGAAGCCTTCCTAAAACATTTGGGAGGAGACCAAGCCATTTGAAGCATTCAGAAGTCCAGAAGCTCTGCCAGAACCAAGCTCTAAAGCCTCCAAGAACTTCAAGAACTTCAACTTCGAATACGAAGAACATTCGAAGAGAAATCATCCAAATCATTTGCCTAGATCCAAAAGTTTGCGGGAATCAAGCCTAAAGTGTCCGAAAACATCAACAAATCACAAATCAGTGAAGCTTTACGGATCCAAGCTCCTAAAAGCCCCGAAGAACTTCCACCATAAACCTTCAAAGACAAAGAACACACGAAGAACACGAAGAACGTGAAGAACAAAGGATTTCTAACAAGCTCATAGCCAGAGATTCATTGTAATTCTGTTTCAGCAATCTTCGATCCATCCTTCAACCAAATTGAAGGATATTTTGTGTTCAAGTCACAATCACATTACCACAAATCCAAATCAATAAGTCTTGCAAGGAGATCGAATCGGAGGATCACTCTTTTGTAATCACAGAGAATTGTACCAAACATATTCAATACAAATTCGCATTTGTGAAACTATTTTACTTGTTTTATTTATTTCAAACTAGAAATTTAGTTGTCTACACCACCATTGTGGTGTGATTGGTCATATAAGACCTCAATGTTATAAGTTGAAGAGAGAACAAAACCATGTTGCTAGATCCCTTCCCAAAAAACCTAGTGGACCTAAACACATTGTTTGTCACCATTATGGTGCCTTTGGTCATCTAAGACCTCAATGCTCTAAGTTTCATGCTTTTAAAAGAATCAAAAGAAAAGAGAAACTTGAGCTTCTAGGAAGTTATGCTAAAAAGGGTAAATCGGATTTGAGTGATAATAGCATGTTGTTAAAGATAGTGTTTAATGCTCTTAACTCCTTGACTATGTGCATCTCCGGTTCTCATTCTTCCAACCCTCGTCTCACTTCTCTTGAGACACTCATTCCAAACAATCGTTCCGTTTGGATGAGGAAGGGTTCCTATGGTTGAGCTTTTGCTCTTTTGGTCCTTGATCTAATTCTTTCGATCTTTGTAGGACTCTTCATGCATTAGATGCTTCATTGTCATGCATTTGTGCATTATGTATTTTTTCTGCATTGGTTTGTTTTTGTTTTTGATCTTATTTTTATGTCTTTGTTTTGTGTGAGTAAAAATCCAAAACCACATAAAAAGTGAAAAATTCAAAAAGTTTGATCGTATATGTTTGAGCTCATATCACATGTGAGTTTTGCCTTGTACCTTTGTACTTATGGCTTTGTGTATTTACGAGCTTAGCTTGTTCTTTATGCACTTATATCTTTGTGGGAAAAATCTTGACATCTTTGTGTGATTGTTGTAAATCGATTTTCAAGCTTGTCATGAATGATTAGTCAATAGTCATTCTGGTTTTGATATATGCATAGACTTGTGCCTATATATCTTCTCACTTTTTATTTTGTTGTTTTTGCTTAAAGAGCTCACCAAATGTAAATCTCCAAATGAAAAGAGATATTGAGCTGCAAAAGCCTGTCGCACATACTAGTATTTGACTAGGAAAAAGGGAAAGCGACCAAAATAAAATGTATGATGCCCAAAAAGTCAAAGGCTAACTCATCAAATTGAAATATCAAAAATTTCAAGCATCGATCTCAAAAAGAGATGTAAAGATCAAAAAAGATCAAATGTTATGATTTGAAAAGAAGCCAAATGAAATGCTTCAAAGTTATGTAATCATTTTCCTGCGGGAGGTCATATATGTTCATTTCTATAATTGAGATAGACCACTTGTCTTAGTACTAGTTGTGTATGACTTGATTGAATTGATCATTGAAGTTTCACTCTAGACTAAGGACTATTCCACATTTGATACACACACACAACACATATGCCTAATGTTCAATGAATGCCTTATTCATTTGTTCGATTGTACTTGTTTAAATGTGATGTGTGTGTGCTTAACTATATATGGATCAATCCAAAAAGTTTTTTGATCATTTTATATGTTTTTGGAAGTGATTTTTATCACTCTTTGTGCTTACATTGTTTTTCATTGTTTAAACATGTTTTGGTGTTGAAAAACAGGTGTTAGAGTTTTTCGCGACTCACTTGTGACTGGCTCGCGAGTCGCGAAACTGGAAAAATGCATTTTCCTCACATTTTTTGGTTCTCTGGCAGATAGATTCGCAACTTACTCGCGACTTACTCGCGGGTGAGCACTCAAGTCACGAAAAAGACTTAGAAAATTTCATGAAAATCGTTTTCGCGACTCACCCAGTCGCGAAACGCCCAGAAACAGCTTTTTAAAGTGTTTTTCATGGGAAAACTGTTTTAAACCTCTCCCATCCTCTTTTAAACCCCTCTTTCAATATTTTTACATCAAAACTCAATCAATTTGAATGGTTTTTCATTCCATTATCATCTCTAAGGTAATTCTAAACTCTTTTCATTGTTTTTGATCATTAGTATATGTTTTGGTGAGTTTTGTGCTCTTGATTGGGATTTTCATCATAAGGGTTGGGAAAACTTATTTTTCTCTCAAAAGTTTTGTATGGGATTGGTTTCTTTTGTTGTTTTGCTTTGGATGTTAGCCCATTGTCTCAAAAAGAGCATGTATTAAGGGTGGTTTTCATGATGTTCATGCATTGTTTCACATTGTTGTTCATAGTGTGCATGCTAGGTGTTTGATAAAATGTCTCTTAGGCATTTTCTCGCTTGTTTGGACTCCGATGAGTATCAAACTTTGGGGTTTCTCATGTTTCCTCATTAGGAACATGTTTGGTTCTTTGGTTGTGTATTTAACACACCTTGCCCTACTTGTGCATTTTTCATGCATTGCACATAGCCACCTCTTGCACACACCTTGCTACCTTTGTCATGCATTGGTTCATACATTGTGTCTTCATCCTAGCATGTCATGTCTTACGATTGAGCATCATTTTCTCATTCTTCTCGCACCCCTCATGCATCATTGCACCCCTCATGCATCATTATCATTGTTCATACTCTCATCTCTTGCCCTCGTTTCTCCTTGACCATTTGTCTATTCCTGACAAAAAGGGGGAGAGTATACTCTAGGGAGTATACCGGAGTGTTTATGTCATTTCTATATGACCCTTGTGCACATTCTTAGGGGGAGAAATTCTATTTCTCGTGCACACTTGTAGGGAGTGAGATATTCTATAGGGGAGATGCATGTACCAAGGGGGAGAAGACATTGAGCTAATAAGAAAACTTTGTTTTGGTGTTTGGTGTATGATCAAGTTGCTCACATGTTTCACATCATGTTCTTGATCGCAACTTTACTTGTTACATTATACTTGTCCGTTTATTACTTGCTTTACCTTGAGGGTCTAATGTGTTTTGTGCAAGTGTTTCAGGTTATAGGTATATATGTTCCAGGTTCATCACAGCTCCTATGATTCATGATAGGGGGAGTGATATGATAAGGGAAGTACTTTTTACTGTTTGTACCTGGTACCTTTATAGGTTTTTAAGGTTTATTTTTTGGTTTGTACCCATATTGCTTTTATAAGCTTTTAGGGTTTGTTTTTATGCAACTTGTAGGCATTTGTGGTTTGTACCATGCTTTATGCAGCCTTTGTGCTTTGTTAAATCAGTACTTCTAACTTAATGCTATGCATTCCTTTTAAGTACTGTCACTCTTGTGCCCTTGTAGGATTTTTCTTAGATGCACATACTTCATGTACTGTGCATTGGTTGAGTGTTGGTCATTCAAGTGATTTGCCTTGTGTTTATCAACTTGAATGTTCGGATGTTCATTCAAAGTGTGAATGAGCATTGTGATCACTTGGCTATAGTGATTGCTTGTTTTGGTCTTGCCATGGTTTATTACTTTACTCCATTGTGCTTGATCGCATTGTGTTTGTTCCATATGCTTTACAAGTTTTCTGCATACAATGAACTTATTGTGTTGTTGTGTTTCAGGAGTTCTTGTTCTTATGGTTCTAAAGCTTCACAGATTCTAGAGTTAGGTGTGAGTGAGTTTTCCAACTGTTCCCAACTCACGCGTTAAATCTAGAGTTTGTTTTAGGGTTTTGTCACGGAATAGCCAAAGGGGGAGATTGTAAGGTTGAAATTTATCAACCATCTTTTGGCTTTATTTCGTGCCAATTTGCTTGTAATTTAGCACTCAATAACCCTGTATTTAGGTGGGATTCATGTAAGGGTAGTGTGTGAAGAGAGTGTGAAGAAAAGCTCAAGAATGTGCAAAGAAGCAGAGTTTCGCGGCTAGGACTCGCGGCTGACTTGCGACTGGCAAGCCGCCAAATGCAGGCACGTAAGAAGCACATAGGGGAGCTGAAGGGTCGCGCCAGCTGTCGCACTACAGGACAAAAGTCCCAGGCTGGCCAGGCCGGCCAGGCCGTTACGTTGCGACTTGAACTCGTGGCTTAGACAAGCTGCCAACTTACCCTGTTTGGCAAAAACTGACTCTTCGTATTCCAAACACACACCACTATATATAGACCCTTATACCCACTAAATTGAGAGAGCTTTCAGAGAGAAAAATTGAGAGAGAAACCCTAAAGAAAAACAAGATTGCTTCATCCCCAATCTTCACTAAGAGACTCCTCAAATTCCTCTACTCTCTTCCTCTTTATTGATAAATCATTGAGAGGTTATTGACCAAATCCTTGCCTCACCACACCCACGTCTGTGAGAAGGTCTTTTGGTGTTAAGGGAAGCAGTTTGGGAAGGAACCAATGGTTATTGGTTGATGCTATGGGCTATAGCGGAATCCAGTAAGCTAAAGAAGAAATAGGTTCGGCGCAACTTCGTTGGAGCAAGAAGCTTGGAGGGCTTAGGTATATTGGGTAGATTAGGCTTGGAGGGTCTTCTGCTGTTCATGTATCCCAACTGCATTCTTTAGTGGATTATTTACCGCTTGGAGGGCGGCGGAGAGGTTTTATGCCGAGAGCTTCGGTTTCCTCTTCGATAACACATCGCGTGTTGTCTTTGTGTTTGCATCCCTCTTCCCTTAATCTTTACCGTTTATTTTCTGCTGTGGATGTGATTTTAAATTGGTTTAGATTGTTTATCAATTCTGTCATTGGCTTATGTTCATGTTCCGCACATTAATTGTTTGATTATAAGCTTGAATTGATAATTTGTAATTTGGGGTCTAAACGTTCAAGGGTGTTTTATACACATATTGAACTTTCAGAATTGTTGAAGATGAGTACACAATATGTTGATTTTCTTGGAGTATAAAATTTTAATTTTATTATCAACCCTTTGTTGATTGATGTTGCAAATAAATTGAAGGTAGATGAGAATAAAGTTTATGCTATACTTTATGAAGGATTCAAGTTTCAGAACCGGATCAAGTTATTAAAGCATTCAAAGTATTTGTTTATTTGGAGTGGAAGAATTTAGATCTCAACTATTAACTTAAGGACTAGTTTTTTTTAAGTGGAGTGGTCTAATGTAAGAAAAAATTTGCTTTTTAATTTTTGTAATTATTTAATTTTGGTATTTTTATGTAAAATTCGTTATTTTAGGTTTAGATTATTTATTTCCTTATTTTTAGGTGCTTTTAATGTTTTGTAAGTCAAAGTTGGTTCCTGTTATGGTTAGGTATTAATTAGAAGTTATTTTAGAATATATTTTCTTATCTGTCAAGTTTTACAGAGTCTTTAAATAGGCCACTAAGTTTGTAAACGTTTTTTCATAGATTATTAATAATAAAATTGTAGATTTTCTCTCAAACTTTTCTCTAGTATATTTCAATTTATCTCCTTGTGGATTCAGGGAACCCCTCGTGAATTTGTGGTTTATTACTTAGAAACTAACAGTTTAGTTTCTGTCCATCAAAGAGAGTATCAAGCGTGCTTTCTTCAGGCTTTTGCAACATCAATTTTTACTACATTCTAGACGTACTAATTATATTTATATATTTTTATAGCTCATTTTCATTTTCATTTTTGGGTTAATTTAATAGTTTCAATAATGGAGGAGAGGAGATTTAAACCTGGATTTCTTCTCATATGGAATGCTACTAAGTTACAAACCTCTTGACTTTTAGATCAAATTAGTCGCAAACCCACGCGTTGCGCGTGATAATTATTTTATGGTGATTTTACTATTTTTTTTTTTACAATTTAAACTAATTTAATAAGGAGTAATGTATTTCGTAATCATATTTTTATTTATTATAGGAATAATCATAAATGTAATATAGGAACAATCATAAATCATAAATATAAATTTTGTCGTATCAAAATGAAAACAATACAATTTTTTTTTTCTTCAGAAATTCAAAAGGCAAATTAATGAAAATATTCATTTTTTAATAAAATTTATTTATAACATCTTGTGAATCCTTAAAAAGAATATAAAATTTTGAAATTATTCTTTTTGTTTTAAACAAACTTTCTCAAACCTTATTTTTTCTGCCTACAATCCAAAACACCGAAAAACGTAACTAAAAAAATTAATAAAACTTAACAATGATTAATTGGACAAATCAGGAAAATAATTTGTTGTTGATAATCTATTAAGGTTATTTTCTTTGTAGAAATTGTAATTTCGTCCACCCAAAACATATTATCAAATAAACTATTATTATCAAAATCTAAGAATTAAATTTTTATATATGCATTGTTATAAAATAATAATATTAATTAAAATAAAATTGCAAAAACTAAAATTTGTCACCCATCTAATTATTTCCATTTGGCTAACCTTTGCTTTTCTCTAAACAAATGGCATTATAGAGTATTTCTAATACAACTATTAAGAGTACTTTATCCACCACAAAGGATTAAAAAATAAACGAAAAATTGGTAAAGTCTCATAGTTTAACATCTAAATTGAGTACTATAAAAAATCATGCTATGTAATAGAATAATATTATATTTTTATATGCTATATTTACTTATTTAGAATGCAATAGGATAGCATTTAACAATTAAAGAGGAAAAAAAAAACAATTAATTTAAAAAACAAAACTAAATTGCATTAACCCAAAGTAGAGTTTTAAAAAAATATAAAAAATTATCAACCTAAAGAAGAGATGCAAGAAAAATAAAAAAATCCGCCAAAAAATTGAGAGAGAGAGAGAGAGAGAGAGAGAGAGAGAGAGATTTTTTTTTTTTTTTTTTTTTTTTTTTGGTGTGAGGGGAAACTATGCATAGAATAGAAGAGATAATGACAAATTTATAGTAAGGGAGTGTAAATAAGAAGAGATAAAAATAAAGGAAGATGAAGAGAAATAAGAAGAATGATATTAATATAGAGGGTCGTGGGGAGATGAAAAGGTAAGAGAGGGAGAAAGATTGGAGAAGTAGTGAGGAGATGAAAAGGAAAGAGAGGGAGAAAGGTTGGAGAGTGTAAATATTAAAAAAAATAAATGTTAAAAACAATTATAGGAAAATTGAAAAGAAAAAAGATAATGACATGAACGCTGATATGACTTAACTTGAGTATAGTAATAGTAAATGCTACGCTTTAGTTTTTAGATATATATAAATAGATTAATCCTATACATGTGGGAGGTAATATTTAAATAAGTTACACTACTCATTAAATAAGCCAAGTAATTAAAAGTAAACGTGAATGGTTTTATCAATCACCATATAATGGGTTGGAGGAATTTTCTTCCAAACCAATTTGAAGGTAAAGTTTTTTCTATTTGTTAATTATATTGCTAAATCATTGTAGTTAATTACGCGCTTTGCTAAACACATGTAGTGCCAAATCAATAGAATTGATTTTTTTTTTTTTTTTTTTGAGAAAATGATTACACTAAGCTACTATAAAAATTGGAATGAGGGGTATTGTTCCCTACAAAAGTTAAAGTTGTTTCCACCACTTAACATGCCACATCATTATTATTATTATTATTTGTACTTAGTATTACCAAAGGAAATATTATTGTTTCACACTCTAATATCCACACTCATGTACATCACTCACAAAGTGTATACATTAGATATCCACATTTTCCAACTGATGTCCACATGTTGTTAGTAGGTGTGTACAAAGTGTGAATGTGTATACATTAGATATCCATGTTTTCCAACTGATGTCCACATTTTGTTAGTAGGTGTGTACAAAGTGTGAATGTTGGAATGTGAGACAATCATAGTCCTTACATCACATTATTTGTTTGTTTTTCTATGACCACAACCCTTGCCACAACTTGTTAAAATGATTAAATATGAGTAATAGACAATCACTTTCACATTAACCTATTACTTTTCAGTTTTCACAACTCAAGTCAACCATATTAGAATTGTGGCAAAAAATGTAACACAAAAAAGTTGTCCCCAGACTTTCTTCCTTTGTTAATTTATGACAAACTGTGCGGACATCATTATGCCAAAAATTGGGCACTTTAGACTTGTTAATGAAAGCTTAGGAATATATTTATTTGCAGAAGATCCTCTGATAGTGTACGAGGTATTGTATGTGACAGATAATTCTGTCACACGCAACTCAGACTCCAAAGCATCTGATTCTCTCATTGATAGTTGATACATAGAATTTCCAAATTATCTACTTGAGTCCAATAGCAAGGTTGTTGTTCTAAGGTTGTTTTGGTCACTTCAAAGAGTCAATCTTTCTTATTATATGTTCTAATCTTAGTGCTTCGTACTACTTTGGTTATTTCTTGGCAACTCAAGGAGTCTTTAGTACATCTTCTAAAAAAAAAGAGGAGTCTTAGTATATAGCTTATTGTTTAATTGTAATAGACTTATAGTATATATGCAATATTGACATAGACATAGATCAAGAAGAGGCTATCATGAAGAGAAAGTATGTGGAAGGAGGAAGAGAAGAGAGTGCAGCCATTGATGAAGAAGAGGAGAAGATCAATACCTTCTTCACTTTGGTTAGAAACATCCGGGACACGCATAATCAATTGTTAATGCGTGAATCAGAGGAGAAAGGTAAAGGAAAAGGAAAAGAAAAAGAAAAAGAAAGAGAAATGAAATCAACTTGGACCCCATCATTCAAATGGGAAGATTTTGAGGAGGATGTGCAATTGAGAAACAATTTTGTAATGCCTCCTAGTTCTTCCAAGAAGGAAGAACATTGCAAGACTGAAGAACAAGAAGAATTGGATCTCAACCTTTCACTTTGATGCGGAGTTATACCATTCTTAATAAACAAGGTACGAAGAGATTCAAAAGAAGAAAAAGGGTTTTCTGCATTTTGATGTTTTCATTACATTCTTCCTTAATATGTTCACGTGTTCTTTGTCTTTAACCTTTTATTGCAGACAATAAAAACGGAGTTCTTTGGTCAATTTAGTTTGCACCGCTGTCCTGTGAGATTTTTTCACGTTGTATCTGGTTTTATCACACATAATCAATAAATAAAGACCCATTTAGATAATTTTTATACTAAGCTATGCAGAATTGACTGGCAAAGATGTAGTTCACGGACTGAAAATTCTGTACATATTGCAGTAAACTAATAGTAACACAATAATACTATAGCTGAACAATGCCCATTTGATTCTTAGTAAACGACAGAACATGTATATATTGCTTCTACTATTTGGATTAGTAATATACAAAGGTGTATCTGACATACTAGAGTGTTCTTTAACTTTCAAGAAAACCTTCTCATAGGCAAAAATCGATTATGCATGTGTCCATATCGTCCATGCACATCAGTGTTTTTATTGCTCTTTATATCCACATCAACACTTTATCTGTAATGCACTAATAGCGGTTGAGGCAACTCTTGGTACTTTCTTTGATATTATATAAAATTCTTTTTTCTTGCAAAATTACTGATCTCGCATGCACACCTCATCTGATAATGGTCAACTAGTATGTCCCATCTTCAATCGAATCATCAAATTCTGGTTTCTTCCCATTGATGATGTCAAACTACTTTTCTTTTTGGGCATGACCAAAACATGATTGTTGCACTTTTATTTTGGAATTCTCCACTGAATCATAAACAAAGACAAAGATCTTGAAATCATTAGAAAGGGACAAATGAACCTATTTAATGGAGAGCCCTTGAAGAATGAAGCCCCATTTGCGCAACTTGTCAACTTTAAGAAAACAACACTCCAATTGAGAATGTAGGACCCTGTCTCTAGTTCACTTCACTTGAATGCTTGCAGGGCAAAATTCTGTCCATTGCTTTACCTCTTCAAAAACTGTTCAAAAGAGCCTTTTTTTTTTCTATTTGTATTCACTACCAACCGTTTTTCTTTTGTATGTTTGAAATTATTGGAAAGTGAAAGTTGACCTTCTGTTGGATTCTGATGGCTCTGATGTTGGGATGAGTCTCAGCCAAAATAAAAACGTCTTAAATAATTGCATAGCCAGATCAATATTGCATTTGCAATTCAAGTGCCAATTTTTTTATATTGTGAAATGTATTAAGGAAATTCCACTTGTATTTGGGACTTTATATGTACCATATAACTAGGTCTCTTTGCTTAATTGCTTAAGCTTTTGGTTGGATACTCTTTAACAAAATGTACATACATCATTGTGAATGGAAGGCATAAATTAGGCAGGTTTTCCTTTCACCATGAAAGGCATGTGCCAGTTTGGTGTCTGTGTGTGCGCGTGTATGTGAGAGAGAGAGAGAGGTTATGTCAATCCATTCAATGAACAACCGCTAATTTTTTTGGTAAGAAGCAATAGAAAAAATTAATTTCTCACAGAACATTCTCTGATATATCCAGTCTTGAAGTAGGGAGCAGAAAAGGAACAACTTTATAATCCCAACCAAAACAGCACATTCAATACACTCAAATACAACAACATTCACTATTATATCTGTTACAAGAAAGTGGCACAAGGCTATGGTTATATGTCTACTCTAGAAGAAGGAAAACAGAAAGAAGGAATACTTTACAATGCCAACCAAAACAGCACATCAGAATGAAGAAAGATAATTGAACAAACAATTGAAAACTTCTTACAAAGGCATAGATATTAGATAGGTCTATTCTTCCTCCTATTTTGTTTCTGTGTTAAGAGGACTCTTCCCTAAATTAGATGATTTCCCTTCACTCTTTGGAGTATGTGATTGTGGTGTCCTTGGACTATATGGTCCTCTTCCAGTACTAGACCGAGGACTTAGCTGCCCTTTTAGTTCACCAACACGAGGACTATATGAGGCACTTGGGCTTTAAAAGCTTTTGGGGTCATTCGATGGTGTTGCTGTGGAGCTTGTGATCTTAGGACTACTTACATGCCTAAACTCACCATGGCTTCTTGTGATAACTTCATCAAAAATCTCTCCTTCACCTGCAAGGGAAGCTCCAGCACCCAGCTCTGCCTCCTGTTTGGTGGACATCAAATATGCAATGAATGTGTAAAACATTTTAAGCAGTACTAGTAGGATTAGTAAGGACTCATTATATGAAAGACTAAAGTAAGGATTTAACTTCCAAGTTTTTAAGAAGAAAAATTTACCGTAGCAAGGGTAAATGGTAAAGCTGGTGCCTCTTCATACTCTGCTGCATCCAAGTCTTGAAGATGAGCACCTTTGAAAAACTTGGGCAGAAAGTACTGCCTAACAGGAACCAAAAGCATGATCAGCAATGGAAACATAACCCTGGCAATTGGAATCCATGTAAGCAAATAAATTGTTTGGAAAATGGTGAATGTTGCAATTGACTTGAAAGGCACTGTTTCCACAAAAGTAGCATGGTACTCCTTAAGGACTCTGTAGGAAAGAAATTCATTTTATCTTAGAGATAGTGAAGAAAGGAAAATAAAAATAAGCTAAGGGAAAGGATTTAAAGTTGTTACTTGTATCTTCTGCTAGGTACTGTGAAGAGCAATAAGATTCTTTCCCAAAATTGGTTGTTGGGTAAACTTTCAATGGCCATGAATGCAAAGTAGCCCCAAAGAGGTGGGGATCTTTTTGATTAAGGGCATGGCTGCAACACATCCTCCTACCATTGTAGCTTGAAGTAAGTTACTAACACGCTGTTCCTTCACCTCAACAGGCAATAGATCATCTATTTCCTTCTCAACATCAAATAATGTCTCATCAACTGGGGCATCCATTTGCCCCGTACTAGTAGCTGCTTGAATGGTTGATTCTTTTAATTCCTTTAGTCCCTGATAAAATAATAGTTCACATTATTAGTTTAAGCAGGACCTTAATACTGTCTTATCTTGACTTTGATGACTTAAATAATAAAATCAACGATTTAAGTGAAGCCATTCACTAATTATCGGCGCATGCTCAGTTAGAAGATCAATTAAATCATGCAACTAAAAATTTTCAAGCCTATGAGCCCCTTTGAAGTCATTACTCATTAACTGAGAATGCTTAGTCATAAAGATATGCACATGTTGTGCCATATGAGCCTAATAGTCCTTTGTCCCCTGGATTATATCCTTGAGGATATCATGACTATGATTTCGTGGCCTTTGCAAGAAAACAGCATAGCAATCTTATAACATGAAACCTAAAACCCATGTGCGTAACAACCTTACCTGAATTGAAGCCCCCTGGTAGACCAAAGGGGTCTGCATTTGATGATAGGCTTCTTGCATATTCCCATACAGCTGTCCCAAGCTAGCATTTTTTCTGATACTTCTGCGTGCTGCTTGAACAAGTCTATTGCGAAGCAACTGCATAATAACCAAATTAACATTTACCATGAAAAAACATAAACAACCAGAAAAATTGCAATATCTACTGCCATACATACAAAATAGCATGTTCTGAAAATGGACTTTGGGATAGATTACCTGATGTTTAAGGGTAGCCAAACTCTTTGTATGCATTGGAGATTGTGGGATAACTCCATTTGATGGAGGGATACCAAGAAGACCACACAATAAGGTCTGCCATCAAGAGTATTCAATATATCACAGGAGGATGAAGTAGAAATTACAAATTAAGTGTATTCTCAATTGAAAGTGAGAAGTAGCAGGACGAAGTTACATACCAGAAACCCCAACAGAAGTAAGTCATAATGGTAAGAAGATGGTTTTCTCAAATTAAAGTCCTTCTGTTGAGCTAGTTGAGATGCTACACTGTGGTCAAAATAGTAAAGCACTGCAATCATTGTTGCAGGAATGAGAGCTCCAATTATGTAGAGAACAGGAACATCTAACATATCCTGTCAGGTTCAATTGTAAATCATCCAATCAATCTTCTATCCAGACAGAATACAACAAATCTTCTTGTAATTACAAAACTTGTGAAACATACCTTAACGACAGTCCAATTCTCATACGCACCAGGTGACCACGGATTTGGGCTGAAGAGGCGCCGTGGGATCCCTTTTGGAACACTGCCAGATGGTATGTAAGAAACAGCTGTCCAGACTAGAACCATAAGTGGTACACCATAATCTGCTATTAGGCTTCGAAGCCAACCTGTCAAACAAGTTGGAAATCTTTTAATTGATAGAAGGCACTACATTTACCACAACGTTTTGAGAGTATTGAAGCAAAGTTCTCTGCAGAATTTTCTGATACAGCACCAGCAACATGCAGAATGAAGCTTTCCTACTTACCAGACCCATACCGCCATGACCTTGCCTTCCGACTTTTTAATGCTGTTAGCAGAAGGCCAAATGACAGAACCAAAGCAAACATGCCATTTGCAAATCTCCAAGAAGGTATGAACTCAGTTAAACTTGTATTTTCTCCACTTGGGATGCGAAACTCATCTACTAGCCCCTGAGAAATCAAACAACAACAAAAAAAAAAAAGAAATTGGATTCTAAAAATAGCGAGTCATACTACTGCTTACATCTAGCTAAAAGAAAGTTGAAATAGTATGACACTGCTCTGAAAGGCTTTAATAATATTAACATTTTGTGAATTCCCTGAACAACAGAACAAAGGAGTAGAAAAACAAGAATCAAGTTACAGAATTCTTACTTTTATAGCTTGTTGCATGAAGAGCATTGCTATTAGTAGACCAAACAATTCTCCCGCCACACGAGTAAACCTATTGATAATAGAGCATGCTCCTAAGATAGCCAGTAATATTAGCAGGAATGATGTCCAGACACATACCCTGTAAACATCAAATGATGAGATAAGTTCTATGAATTATAGAATTAAGCCAGAGAATTCAAAGCAGTATCGTGGAAATCCATGTCAAAGACATCAACATATATAGTATCTTTCCTTTTACAAGATCTTGAACATATTGCTTACCATCCACTCCATGCCAGAAACAAATTCCGACCCAAGTCTGATCTCTCTTTAGCAAAATTAAACATGAATGTATACATAATCACAGTTGGTTCTGCAACGCCTAATATCAGCAAAGGTTGACCTCCAATGATTGAGTGTATAATCCCACAAAGTGCAGTGGATGCTAAGGTTTGCACGGCTGTCAGAACTCCCTCTGCAAGTACCAGATGGAAAATATCATGCATAAAGTTTTCAACATAATTTTCATTTTGGCCTTAATAATTTTATCACGTTCCCTTATTCTCTTTGGGATTCTTTCTTTTTCCAATGCTTCTGTCTAATCAAGATCAAAGCTTTAAGCTTCAGTGGTGTAACTTTGGGGAATTATACTGTATCTTTTAAAGATAAAGAATATTCTACTGCAGATCTAATTAAAGTGACTAGTTTTGAAGTTTAGGTGTACCAGTGTCTCTCTCCAGTTGTTCACCAAATGAAATGACTGGTATTGCTGAGGCGAAGAATATATATGTGGTGGGAGCCAGAATCCTGAAAGCAATAAAATTGTGTCACCAAGACTGTATTAGACTAAATCATAAATAGTCAACAGCATACACAAGGAAGTTTATGATTGGAAATGATCAATTAAGATAGTATGTGAGTTTTACCTGTAGCCTGCTCTTATGCCACCAGTCCAGTCTTGCTTGTAACACCTTAATCTTCCTCTAAGGTCATTCTTGATTCCTTCAAATGGTACAAATGTCTCTTCCATGGTCCTTTCTTTGTAGAATTCAGTCAATGCGTGATCTTCCTTATCTAATGGCTTCCAAGAGAAAGAATAGCCTCAAGGACTAAAAACACTCAAGAGGGTCAAGTATAGTGGCAGTTGCATTTGTGAGAATCAAGTCAAGGTGAACGAATCAATTACATGATGTGGGATTTCCTCAAGTTCTAGACTTCTAGTAAAGAAGGTGTGAAAGACTCAAAACAAGTGGGCTTGATTCAAGAAGAAAATGTGTTCATGGTTTAACAAACATGGCAAAGTGCATGATTCACTGCCTTTCAAAGACCAAAAAAGTGATGAGCAGTGTCACTTGTGGTGAAGCTTCTTAAGTGCAGAGAGCAAGAGTAGTTTAGGCAGGTTGATCACCAACTAGAGCACCCCAACATTCAGAAGTGCTTCATGGTATTAACGTGTGGACATTGAGAAGAGAGGGAAGGTCCATATATAGTAGCTTCAAAAAAGGTGTTGTACAAAAGGGGAGGTAAATTTTTTGGTTAGACAGCAAAGCGAGCTATAAAGGAATTTTTGGTGAATCTCACTGCCTTTGCTAGGAATACAGATCATTTGTCTTCCAAATCCTTAACACCTCATTGGCCTATCCTTTTGATTGGGCCACGTCAGCAACTCAGCATTCACATTATTAGCTGGACCCACTTGAAAGTAGACTGTGTCTTCCTGTCATAATGTGACCTCCCTTAGGGAATGATCAATAATGGCACTGACGCACTGTTAATTGCAATGTCCGAGTACAACAGTTAAGCCAAGTTTTGAAGCTAACAGGTGCCTTGAATTTGTACTTTGTATTTCGAAAATAACACTGTAGGACCAATACCCACCTCTGATCTTGCTATGTCTGCAAGGTTGCGGGCAAAAATCTAGATGGGTATTAAATGTTAATTGTTCAATAAGTTTGGGTGTTTTTAATATACGTGAGGGTGAAAAAGTGTGTAAAAATAAGTATAAAATTATTTAAAATACTCAAAAGTGTGTTTGAAATAGCTTACCAAACAGGCCATTTTGAACTTGACTTGATTCAGATTCGTGTTAGTATCATGTCTAATCCAATACGCTGAAGTACTGGATAAAAGCTTGGTACCTTTCATTGTTGCGTAAAATATTAATGTTTACCTATTAAATCTTCAGCCACCTCTGCTCACAAATGGGTGTCTTCCTGTCCTGGCGGCGTATTGGTAGTTGACGCTGATTCCTATTGAACCTAAAAAAAAAAGGCTTAAAAGAGTTGAAATATGAAATGGTGGCCCGGGGAGCAGGCGGTATCAGCTTGCGTAAATAACAACAAAACAAGTTGACCTAATTGTTCCACTCAATTATTCAATTTTCAATTGATTTTAAGTTGCGTCAAATAATACTATATCTTTAGCATTTTCCTCTTCCGACCAATTGAACTATATATGGGGCTTAATTAGTTGACTAATAAAATGTAAGTAGAGGCTAAGGAGTGATGTGAATTTTAGTGATATTGAATTGTACACCATGTGCTTTGAACAACTCATCATTTTATTAGCTACCTTACAGAACCATTCATTCACATTTCACAAAGCCAACAAATAGGTTTCCTTCTATGAAGTATGAACAACGATGCAATATTCCTTTTCTATTTATTTATTTTTTTCACTTTGATTTGGGGGCCTCTAATTAACATTTACATAGAATAGTAGCTTAGCTACTACTCTAGCCAAAGTTTTAATTTTATGGTGGCATATATGTCACATTCTTGATAAACCCAAAAAAAAAAAAAATCACAACCCTAGCCACGTCGAAATTATATGTATATGACATTACTTTGCATGCTTTATGTGGGGCCAAGCAGACATCATGGCCGTATAAGTTATAACCATGTAATTTGTTTTGTTACATCTTTTTTTAATTTTTAATTTTTTTATTATAGTATTTTTCTATCAACAAGAGATTATAATTATATAATAAATGAATGAATGAATGAAATGACCTCACCGGCTATAACCTTCAATTAGTTAAATGTTTTAACGGTGTTGGATAACTTGTTGTATTAGCTTTACGTGATGTGGAAGTAAAAGTATGACGAATATGTAGCGTGGTGAAATTTTTATTATAGTGTACGGTCCTTAAATCTCTATATAATATAAATTTCCTATCTGTATCTCAGGGTAAACGACCTTATCTTTTTGATTTACTAATGGAATATTATATGATCCTCAAAAAAAAGAAAAAAAAAAGAAAAAAAAAAAGAAGGAAAATAATATTAAGGAACGAGGAATTGAAGATATTATTCATCGGGAGAAAGTAATGAGGATGTCACGTAATGCTTTAATGCATTCATAATTCCATAATTTTTCATTTATAAGAGGAGCAACTTCAAAGGGAAATAATAATAATAATAATAATATTGCTGAGGAGGACAAATAATTGTATATAATAACTATTTAGCATACGTAGTACGTACATAATAAACAGGATCATTTTAAGGCCACATATTTCTCAAATATTTCCCATCAAGCATTCTATATATCTTTCCATCTTTTTTTTTTTTTTGTTTTGAGTTTTGAAATCAAATGAGAATCCAAAATCATTTGCCTAATTTTGAGAATATATATCACTCTGAGTTTGAGTCAAACACGTACACATTGACAATTGGATTATAGTTGGAGTAATGTACTGGCCATGAAGGGATTGCCCGCCATTCTTGATATATTCTATACAAGCCGTAATCTTATTCACCCTAGGAAAAAGAAAACTTTTTACATAAATAAATAATTATGTTCTTGCTTAATTAGGCCATGTGCTCTCTTTATTCGTTTCGCACTATCATTCCTACAGCCAATACAATTAAGAATATCAGAGTCGACAAAAACGATGATTTATTTGCAGAAACCAACAAACAAAAGAGAACCCCATTAACATTTTGTATCTTTAAACTTGAAAAGAAAGTCTTTAGCCAAGGCGTCGCTTGTAGATTCAAAGGGATCTACCAACTACCAACAATTATATTATATGTTGCTCATGGATATTAATTAAAAGTCTATGCTTGGTTAGATGTGATATTCATTTTTTTTTTTCCACAACTATGACTTGGTTTACTTCTCCCAAAAATAAACACTATGAGTTGGTTCGCATAATATTTAGATTCTGCACCCATTGGCAAAGGAAAAAAGTTAATTATAGGGCGTCCTTTATTAAGTTTTTGTTTCTTAGGATCTGTTTGGATAAAACTTATTTATTGAAAACTGAAAATTTATTGCTAAAAACAGTATAGCAAAATATTTTTTAAAATGTAAAACACTATTCACCTGCTACTGTTCACGCGTTTTTGTGCTTTGGTTGGTCCATGAACAATGCCATGGGACCAGCCAAAAAACGCAAATGCCAGCTTCAACGAGACGCGTTGCTAAACAGATGCACAGTTATAGTTTATGCATCTTAGAATGTTCCAGGTTTGTGTGTGTACAAAATTGAACTCCAACAAACCCATGCAACACCCCCCCCCCCCCCCTTCTCTCTCTCTCTCTCTCTAGAGAATATATCTGAAAAAGTAGTAATGTATTTGTTGCCTCATTTACAAAGAATAACCTCTCTTATATAACCAAAGAGAACCCTAATTTTGGAAAAAGAGATCCTATATTTTGACTCCCAAAAGTTTAGAGATAAACAATCTAAAGAACACTGGGAATGTAGGAGTTTAGAAAATTATAAAGGAAAAGACCAGGAATAGTTTTCTATGGGGTCCGTTAGAGATTACCAATTGTCGATCCCTTCTTGTTACTATGTTTCTCTCTTGCACTCTTGTTTCAAATTTCATACAAGTTGTTCATTTTCAATCAAATAATCCTCTCAAGAAAGTAAAAGCAATCAGAAATTTAATTATGTGATATGCCAACCGTAGGGGGTCAGTCAAAAGACAATCGTACCCCAAACTGAAAACCAAGCCACTAAAGAAGATTGACTTATGCAAATAATCACCACGAATGACCTAGCTACCGACCTATGGATCTCTTTCTTCAAGTCACTCAAAAAAAAAAAAAAAAAAAAAAAAAAACTACTTATCTTACTATGAGATGATCACTGACCTATGAATCCTCCTGGTCAGTTGACCACTATAGTCACCTTCAAAGGCAGTGCTCACTAACTCCATTCAAATCAACATTTATTAGGTCCAATAGTCGAACTTGTCCCATCTGCCTATAGATTGAGCTACTTCCCTTACACATCGATCCCTTCCACTGGCCTGAGCAGATGACTAACCGTAGGTCTACTGCGAGGCTTTAGGGTAACTTGTCACTATATATGGCACCCCAACGATTTCCATTATGCTGAATAAGGTACGTAGCCTCACATGCTAAGATTCTACTATTTTCATATGTCAATGGTGTGCATGAGTTAGGTTGTGGCGATTTTTCGACCCAACCCCACCATGGTGGGTTAAAAGAAATTCAACCTAGTCTAACTCACATGGATCAGGTTGAATCCATGAGTTGGACTATTTTTATTTATTTTATTACTATTATTATTAAATTGAGCAGAAAAAAAATATATCACACTTGTCACTTGAGTTGATAAACAAAATATACATGAATTAGTATTCTAATTCAGTTATAAACAAAATATATCCAACTAAGTTGATAAACAAAATATACATGAATTAGTGTCCCAACTTAGTTATAAACAAATAGGAGTGAAGTAGGAGTGGGAGGCGGCAGAGAGAGAAATCAGATTGTTAAGGTTTGCGAGGTAATTAGGTTTTATATAGGAAGAGTCAAATAGGAGAATAAATTAAATAAAAAATTATTAATTATATAATATATTTTAAAATTTAAATATATAGGTGGTTCAAGTCAGGTTAGGTGGGTTTGTGATTGTTATAACCCGAACCCAACCTGACCCATTATTAAAAAAATTTGCATAACCCAACCCAACCCAACCCACCAATCCCTAAAAATTGACTCAACCTTGCGAGTTGGGTTGGGTTGGATCGGTTTTAGCGGGTTGGTGGGTTGGTTGCATACCCCTATTTGTTATACTGGTTTATTAGCTTAATCATTGGAGCTTCCTTGGAGTTTGCTAGGATAAGATGAATGTTTCTTTTTCTCAACAATGTATTCGTTAGATTGCAAGGATTCATCATGATTTAGTCTTTGCCAAAATCCTTGTTGTGGTTCAGTCTCTATTCTGAAACTTTACGCACTTACAATTTTTTGTTTCTAACACTTTTTTTATTTTGGTTGAAAATTATTTTTCTTGAAAATTTATTTGTTCTCTTATGTTTGGTTGCACTTCAAAATTGAACTCAAATTTTATTTCCCCCTTTTTGGCTCACATAGAAAATTATTAATATTTTATGTAAGTACAGTGATTGCAACAATAGTTGTAGTGGTATTTGTGGCAAGGCGATAATGAGTAACTCATTATCAGTACTACCATTGTTGTTTTTGCCACCACTATCGCCTCGATTTTGCCCTGCCCCGCAAAGGCAGTGGGGCGGGAATGGGGCAAAATTTTAGCCCCACACCACGGGGCGGGGCAGTGATGGGTTTAAACATTTTAGACCTACCTCGCCCTGCCTCACGTTAATAAAAGTTAAATTGTAAATTTTTATACCCTAAAACCCTAATTTTTTTTTTTGAGAAACATAAAACCCTAATATTTAAATAAACATATCACTAGTTTATTTATTCTACCCAACATGGCTTTTCTCTCTCTCTCTCTCTAGCAAGGTTAGAAATAAGATACCAATTTTAACATTTTCTTTTGTCTTTATAAGAAACAAATTTATATACTATTGAATTATTGATTTTTTTATTATGAAATTTTTATTTTTGTTGTGATATTATCTTGTTAAACACTTTGATAATATTATTCATTTTTTACTAAAATTTAGTTTGATTTGATGAGATAAATTTATTTGTAATTTCAAGTATATTTTTATTAATGAAACAAGTTTTATTAAAAAAAATTGTAATAGTTGTGGGCAAATTGACAAGAAGTAGAATTTTATTGGGAGCGGCAGGGCTTTGCAGGGCCAGGGATGTTGCAAGAAAATTTTTCTTTTCATGCAGGGTGGGGGCGGGAATGGGGCAAGACAAAATCATGTTGGGCGATGGTGAAGACCCTATCCTTCGAACTTGCCCCGCCTCATTGCCATCTCCACGCCTCCGCCACAAATACCACTACAACTATTGACAATGAGTCAATGACACAGAGGAATGGAAAAGGTAGATACACAAGGGAATGGCAAAAGGGAAAACATTTTCTCCTTTGAGTTACTTTTTGTCGATTTTGGAAAATGATTTTTGTTAACCACAATTTTTTATGCATCCAATGTCAAAAATGTTGAAAATATTATCCAAAACATATTTTTCATTGAAGCAAATTAAACATAATAATGAGTGCATTTTTGTGAAATTTTTATCAAATACGTTACAAAGTAACTCAAAGGAGAGAAAAATTGAGGCAGAAAGCCTTGTTGGGTAGAATAAAATAAGCTGATGATATGTTTGTTTAAATAGTAAGGTTTTAGGGTATGAAAAATTTACAATTTAACCTTTATTAATGTGAGGTGGGGCGGGCCGGGTTTAAAAAGTCTAAACTCATCCCCACCTCGTCCCGTGGTGCAGGGCTAAAATCTCACCTCATCCCCACCCCACCACCTTTGCGGGGAGGGGAAAACCTGCATGGGGTGAAGTGCTGGGGGGTAGGGCAAAATTGCTAACTCTATTTGTAACCTTTTACTGTATAGACTTACACCTTTTTTGCCCTTTTAATGATTTCATAAACTTCCATACCTAAATAATAGTTTGAATATTTTCAGTGAAATACTAATACCAAAATGAAACACGTCAAATTTGGAATAAAAAAAAGCTTTCCCAAATCCAAACTCATTAATTATTTTATATCCAAAATCAACTCAAATCCTATTTAAAATTTTCAAACCTGTGTTATTTATATTTAAAAAAACTCAAACCTGTTGGTTCAGGTTATCTTGAGTAGAGTTGAACGTATAGGATTAACTTGAATTAACCTTTTTTTTGACAGAAACTTTAGTTAACGTTAAATTCATATAAATTGATTAAATTTTAAGTTGGCCAAAAACCTATTGCAACCCTTCTCTTTTATCTCAATTTGGGACCGTTTGTGAAAAAATATATGACATTAAGCATTAATGCAACTAAAAAAAAATGTTAGTTAACATAAAATTAAACATCTATTCTATACAAAAATAAAGAAGTAAAAAAAAATTAAAAATTAATCAGTATTTCTTTTTCATAGTGAGAAAAATAATGAAAACAGAGAGATATAAGAAATGGTGGTATAAAGAACCTATCTTCCGTAGATTTTTTAAAGAGAAAGTAATACACATGTTTTTTAATGTAATCATAATTAAAAAAGAAAAGAAAAAGATTAATAGGTATTTATTTCAACGTTGCTTTCTTCCAACCCCCACCCCCACCTTATCAAATTCTTAATGGCATTTTGACAAAATTTCCTCTCCTATCTTTGGCTTGACTTACTTGCCCCGCCTACTGTGCGCCGGTTTCTACAATTTGAAAATGGTTAAATTTGTTGAACACAAAGTGTTTATAATGTGGCATTAATTTTTTTTAATTTTTATTTATTTATTTATTTTTTATGCCAGGTACAACGTGAGTCATGATTTTAGCTACTTTTAGAGGTGCGTAAAACAATTTGTGTGTAGTATAAACACTACTCATTTATAAATAAGAATGACTTTGTGTGGTACAAATATATGCATATTCGTTTACTTAATATCTATAAAGTTAAATTATTTATATATATAAGAAAAAGTTAAATTAACGTTTGTCCTATGATATTAGAAATCTCCCTTATTTTAGTCAAACTCATTCATCACAATTTAAAAAAGTTAGAATCAATGTCAATAGCGATGTGTGTATATATCACATTTTTAAATCAAAGACATCATGATTATGTGGTGTGGGTGTGAGCGGTGGGGCAATTTTTCTTCCCCTTCTTTTACATGAGTGTGGCCTGTTTTAGAAGTTATGAACCGTTTATGCTTTGTATTTGCTTGCATACATATGCTCTCATACCAGAATTGCCTTTTATTTATTTTAAAGTCAAAACATATCAACATCTGCCCTTGTCATTTTCTCCATTAAATTTTCAAATTTAGCATTCTAAGTAATGAGCTAATCTTGAACATTCATTATCACTTTAAATATATCCCGCACCCATGAAATATATTCAACAAGGCTAATATGCTTGATTTAACCTGTCTGGTCTTATAAGTTAAAAGGATTATATTTTTAGATTTTAACCAAAACAATTTTTTTTTTTGAATTTCAAGTGCATTATTGACACAATGATAAAATAATAATAATAATAATAATTCTTAAAATAAAAAAGTCATGGTCACCGAAAGGGTTGCCCACTTGCCACCCAGTTTCAGTATCCTTGGCCATGATGTTCCTAGTGGAAAAGAAAACATAAAACAATATATTTGGCCTTAGTTCTCATCATTCCAGCAACCACTAGAATAATGAATGACTTTCTTAATACGCAAAGAGGCGATTGATAATCAAGAAACTACGAGGATCTAAAGATATCCCGATTCAAAATTATGATCATTAACTTCAAATAAAAGTGCTTGGCATTAACTTTAAATTAATGTTGGCAAAGAGAGCTTTAGTACTATCGAATATAAATTATCGACCTCATTAGTACAAAGCCTACTATTAGAGTTGCCCCTAATATCCCAAACAAATTAAAATAGTGTAAGAAAAGTTTTGGGTTATTTTATACACCGGTTGTTATAGTGATTAATTATCAATTTAAACCGGATTATGTCAAATTAACCAAATTATGATTTATCTGATTTATGTCATATGGTGTCACCAATCGCAAAAAAGAAAAAAAGAAAAAAATAATAATAATCACAAAAGATTAATACTCCAGTGATGATGTATCTGTGAACAATCCAAAAACCTCCAACAGAATCCAAGAAAATCCTGGAGATTTGCTTCACAATAGCAACTTTGTGATCCTATGTATTTCAATTCACTACTTGAACACTTCAATAATCTGTGTTGAATTTTTTCTCGATCTTTATCTCACGAAAAGTATATATTTTGGCTTGGTTGAATCTCTCTCTAGGGTATGGCAGTAGCCTCTCAAGCCTCTATGAAAATCGTGCAAAAATTCCCTTATATACTAGTAGTAACTAGGGTACGAAATCCTGTGCAAGGCTGAGATTTAAAACACATCAAAAACAATTTACCATTGATCGAGCCTCAATCGAGTGGCAGTCGAGCTTCGCTCGATCATATCTCGATGGAAGGGCAGTTGAAAACTATTTGTCTTGACTTTCTTGAGGTGTTTCTTGCACGAACTGTCTTTGAACTTGATTTGAACTTCATGGACACATTACAGACTTAACTTGACAGTTAAAAAGTCATGGAATTTCCTGAGGCTAACAACATTAACACTAACATGCACTAATGATATTAAAATTTCGATACTTCTTGTGCTCTCCCTCTATTTGCCAAATGTCTACGAATAAATTGGCTTGACAGTACTCGTGCTGAAGGACTAGCCTCCACTGTCAGCTCAAAAATGCCCTATAATGTAGGATCAAATTGGACAACCAAGACATGAATATAAGTTAAACATCACAGATATAACAAAAAGTGAATATGATTCAACAACAACATTCCTATATACCAAAGTCCAACTCAGTTGCAGCACATCCCACAATTCTGCTTATGTACTTGTTCTTCAACCAATTGTTGGAAAGAGAAGCCTTGAATCCAATTGCTAGAAGCATCCCTAATAATAAGGCCCCTTGCTAGATTACCTTGAGCACATCCATAGGTATTCAATTTTTTACAAAAGAAATGTCAACTGCCAATTGGAGATATCAGATAGAAGAATTCCTAGGCTAAATTGAAAATTTGGAACACAACGTGAGTCACTAATCTCTCCACTTGTTTGAAAATCAAGTTATATATCTCTATCTAACTAGCCAAATGTCTCAGTTGGAGAAGGAAAATTATTTGCCAAAGACATTTTCAAGACTAAATAAAGTATAATTTGAGGTCTATTTACCCCAATTATATAATGATTCTTCACAGAAATGAAGGGCATTTTTGGTTAAAGTGCCAATTGAACATTTAAATTGCGTTTAGCATTGGCTTAAAAAGTCTTTTTTTTTTTTTACTACTATTAATGGGCTCTATTGTAATTTTTGATACTATTTATAGGTTTCACTGTACTATTTTAGGTATCTTTTAGCTTTATCTACAATACTTTCAGGAAAAAGTTTTCAGTTTCAGTTAAATAAGCTGTTCCTTAGACTTCCCAATTTGTACATGTTTCGATTTTTTTTTTTTTTTTTTGGTTTTGGTTTTTGTTTTTGTTTTGTTTTTGTGCGGTGATTTTGAAGTATTTTTTTAGTACAATCCAATTTTAGGATCTAAATTTTAGCCCTTTGGAGATCTGATAACATTAATAGATATTTAGGAACAATTTATTAAAACTCTTATTTCTAAGATATTTAATTACTTAAAATTAAAAAATAATATCTAATTACCTATTGACATTAAATAATCCTATGCTTATTAGTGCATCATTGTCCTAAGTTTAGACCAATGATATTATAACATGTTATTAATCATGATTAATTATTTAAAGAACTTGTCATAATTAATTAATTATAATATGTTTCTAGTATTAATTACAAAAAAGTGTAGAAACCATAAATATTGATTTAAAACTTTTAATGGATTTGACTTACCTCTAGTACTTTTTTAAAGGGATATCTCCAATTGTTTTAAATATACATTGGCACAGTAAAATATATATATATATATATACACACACACATTGGTAAGTAGTTGTGAATTTTAATTTCCATATTTTATTTAGTTAGTGAGTGATGTGACAGTTTCTCATTAAAATAAAATAAGATTTCAGTTAAAAAAATACTAAAAATAAGTCAAACACACATTAAATCTAATAGTTTGATTTAAACATATAATATGTTAATTTGATCCTTGTGGCCTTTTGTTTTCAATTAAGCATTTGGGAGTCCAATTGTCAAAATTACGATTTTTTCCTTATAACAGGTTTTGCTATTGGCAAGGTTAATGGAGGTTGCAAATTTTAGTAGGACAGAAAAGTAATTTCAGTGATAGGTTCAAATTAAAACTAATAACAACTAACCACTCATGATTTGTTGTGAAAATGTTTTGGACGTAACACTTCTCATTATACTTTCAACAATCCTCATTCCTCAATCAACTTCAAGCCTTGATCACCACATACTTTTGCCATTTCCTTCTAGCTTGCCATTTGTGCTCAACTCAATTATGCCCGGTCCACTTCACATCTAATTTTATGATTTCATTTTCTTTTCAAACTCAAGTTGCCTTCAAGTTTTCATCTTTTATTTAAGGGAGATGTAAGGGATATTAAATCTCAATTTGAGTCTCCCAAGTCAGTTATATGTCCTAATCTAAGTTCATTGTGGTAGAATTCACTTGTAGTGCAAATAAAGTAATTCTAAATTAATCATACTTATAGTTCAAGTACTATATCTTTGAGTTAGTGTATGGTTTAACCTCCTAAATATACACTTGGATATGTTCATTGTAATATAAAAAACTTAATAGTAAGATGTAGCTAATGAGAGCAAGGTTTTCATATCCGGACCGTTTATTGAACCGTAAAAGGGAGAGGTTCAAGGTTTTTGAGGTCGAACCGAAGTTGAACTGGGGTCGAACCGTGATGATGTCATAATTAATTTAATAATTAATTAAAGCCTAAATATAGATATTAAATTTATAAAACTAGTAAAATTGACTAATATATCTATATATGTGAGGGAAATTTAATGATTTTCAAGCATATATTTAATAATTAAATAAGAAAGTTAATAAAATAAAATAATAACCATGAAAACATTAAAATTTATGATTAATTTTTGAAGAAAAGTTGAATATCTTTGAAGGATTTTAATTATAATTTTTTTATTCCTTGTAAGAGATGGATAATTTAATTAAGTAGAATAAAATTGTGTTAAGTTGTTTTTATAAAAAAAAAAAAAAAAAAAAATTGCTAAGGGGTTGGACCACACGGTTCTTGACCGGTTCGTATGGTCCAACCCCGGTTTTAGGGGTTCACGGAATTGTCACATATGCCCGGTTCTTTATGCTTAAAAAACCGGTTTTCATCACGGTTCACGGTTTTCACGGTCCGACCTCCCGGTCCGGTCCGGTCCGGTTCTGAGAACTATGAATGAGAGGTTTACGTTGTGGATATAAATAAATCTCGCCGAACATAGCATGCCATTTCTTTATCACAACCTTTATATTTTCTTTTTAATTTTTTTGTTCATACACTTTATCAATATATATATATATATATATATTTAAAGAATAAATATAAGCTATAAGCATAAAATTTTTTGTAACTTAGCTAATTGACACCTTCTAATATTTCTAATAGAGACATTAAGAATTCAAATCTCCCTACCTTTATTGTAACTATCAAATTATTCACACAACAAAGAAAAAAAGGACTAACTATAAACTGGTCAATTTACAATCTTACATCTCCACCCTCCACTGATAAGTGATACCACAGAAAATATTGGGGGAGGTGGACGTCTCTAATTATTTTATAGTTCAATATGATGTACATTTTATATTCAATATTAGCACGTCTATTGGGTATTTTTTTCATTGTTTAATGGCTGTACGAGGATCACTTCAATTATCGAGTGGCTTAAGATTAAAAAGATTCCTTGCATATGCGAGTCTAGAGAGATCCCAAGCTAACAGTATTGAAGCAATCATAGAACTTTGGAAGACATAAAAAGAAAGTGAATTATATTATAATGTATATATGTGTGTGTGCATGTTGTGCACATCAATTTGTAGTCTATGAGATGATTCTTTTCTTATAGTATTATTCTCTTGGAATTTTAATAATCACATCTTCATGACAAGGGACCTCCACAAAATAAAGAGTCCATATATCTATTATCCCTTTAAGCCTTTCTAAACATTCGAAGCTTTAAATAGAGGATTTCAACAATGTCAAGCACATAATCATGATTAAAGAAAAGCATTTCAATTGCCCACTAATGTTCATACCTCATAAGAAATTGACTTAATAGGAGAATGGGGCAAGGTTCACATGACAGAAGAAACTTCTGGTTCTTGGAGAAAATTATCCATTCTTTCTTTATACTTGTTGGAGTTGCATTCAAATCATTTTGTCTAGCACAAGAGTTTTTTCTTTCTTATAATTGAGGATTTGAGCGGTAAAGCCTAAACCACCTGTCAAGAAAAGTAGATGTTACATATTCAATCTCAGCTATTTGTAGGTGTTACCAAAAAAACCATAAAAGCTATTGACTAAGTGGTAGGCCCATTGATGATGGCTGTAATCTTTTCCTCTTTTTTCTTTTTTAAGGATCTCAAAATTCTGTAAAGATCCTACGAATCTCCAAATTGTTAATTTACCATGCCACAAACATATCAAGTTATTAGTCGAGTAAATCTCAGGGATGATGATGGAATTAGACTTATATTCTGGATCTTAAATCAATTCATGCTTTAAATATGATTCAATTAGGGGGAAAAAAAAAAGAGACACCAATTACACCATTTTGTTTGATTGTTTGTTTGTTTTTTTTTTTTAAGAATCAAAGAATAGTTTGTTATGTACTCACTAGAGATATAAATTCATTCCGGAAGCCTAAAGACATAGGCATTTCCTTCAAACTGTGATTGACCTTAACCAAAGGGCACTTTAGTCCACAAATTTTTTTAACTAAAGTTAATTGTGTTTGGTTAAACAAATGTTATTGGGGTTGACTATTTTTTCTCTTTAGGTTTGGAATGAAGTGTTTTTTCCCCAAACTTGAAGAGAGTAAAGTGTAATTACTTCTTTTTTTAATATATCGTGAATCATAGTGATACTTCCATTTATGCCTAAAATTGGAATTTAATGTTTTTCCTAGTTCAGATTGTCCTTGTTGATTCTCAAAAAAGATTGTCCTTGTTGTTCAAGCACAAGCTAAAGCGAAGGGCAAGAGCTAAGAATAAAGGGAGCAAATGGTAGTGGTTCAAAAATGATTTAGACACCTACGAAAAAGTCTCATTAGACTATACCTTTTGACAAAAAAAAGAAGAAGCAATATGTTGTCGGAAACATAGCGAGTCTAATTTTGCCATTTCTTATTAGACAAGGAAATATAGCTCCACCGATCAATTATCATGCATCTTCCACATAATCTTGCTCAATAGCCAACATTTTTAAGATGCCTTAAGATTCAAGAGGAGCAACAGACTCTTGAGATGGCCAAGCCCATTAGTTAGAATGACAAAATATGAATGGAACATCAAATTTTAAGATTTTTCATACATGATATATCTCTATATGCTTCAGTCACACATTGTGTTCATATACATATTATGAGAACCAGAAGAATTTTATCAAGCTAAGAAACAGCAGTACAGAATAGGCTTGCTCAAATAGAATGACATGAACAAAAGATTGGGGAGCTGAGCCTAATACAAAAGAACCAGCTAGCTTATTACAAAGGGACCAAGCTGCCAGATTGTGAGCTGCTCTATTAGCATCCCTAGGTGGCCAGCTAAATTGGAGGTGTTGCTATAGCTCTGCTAGCCTAAGAGTGTCAGAGCATAGTTCTGCAATTCTCCAAGGATCTTCTCTGCTCGGCTTTAGAAGGGCCTCCACGCAAATCTTAGCATCACTTTCCACTATTACATGGTTGATGTTGTAGCTTAGAACTTGTACAAATTTTGTTCATATTGTAACCACAAATAATTTGATCATACATTTAGAGTTTTATACAGGTAGATTAATTTGTGTCACTACTAGAAATGTTGCTACAATAAAAAACAATTCATGGATGCTTGCCACTTAGTTAGCTGGCCAAAAATGGTCAAGCTTTACTCGAGGTGTGGTATAATGCATAGTTAAAATACTTGATGCGACCACACGGTTGGCAGCTTCAGTGTAGTGAACTCCATCCCAGACTATGGACTGTGATACAATTTTGCATATGCTTGAACCAGGCTGGCCGCATGTTGCTTTTACATTGTAATTATTTGGAGGCCCCCCATAGCCACAACAAGCCATGAATGGATCCTTGAAACCTACAGGAATAAAATATGCACCCACCAAAATCATAAACATTAAATATTATAAAGAAGAGCTTTTCTGTTCCACTTGCATTACAAAAAAGATTATGCTAATTACCATATTTTTTGTACTTGGCAAAGAGGTTGTACTTGATATTGTATATGTCTACATACACAATGGTTGCATCCTTAAATTCCAATCTCATTTCTTCACAGACCCTGCGGAGTCCTTCATTAAAAGCTTTTGCAACATCATTATGGACACGAAGGCATCCAATCTGATCAAGATCAGTATTGTTATGAGGATGTAATGCAAGTTCTTTAGGAGCACATCCTAATGGTCCAGTATTGTGTATCCAAAATTTTCTGCCACCATATAGATATATATATTCTACATTTGCAATAAAGAAGATAATGATGTTCCAAGAGGGTGAATTTAATAACTTGGTATTATAAACAATGTAAAATAATGATATGAAGATACAGACTCACTTGAATGGCTAGTTTGATTTCTGCAAGAAATGAGGGGATTTTTTCAATGACTGGTGCGTATGTTAAGTTTGATGCATACAAGGCAAGCAAGAGATCATTCTCTCCTATATCAATCATATAAAGTGCATTACGGAAACCCTCTTCATCAATTAAAATTTTTGAACCTGCATGACATATTGAACCAAGTTGAAAAAGAAAACACATTCTAGATTTCAAATCTCTTATAAATGCTAACTTGCTCTTAATGGTTGAATTTGTTAGCGGGTTAATTTTTAATGTGAGTTGAAATGTACATACCAAGTGATAAGAGTTCAAGTGAGCGATTTTTGAAGTGAATGAATTGGCGTGCTTGAACATCTAGTGCAAAAGGCACAAACTGTGGGAGCAAGGTAGCTCCACTTACTGCAAAGTTTACTCCACTTGTGAAATTTGGTGCCAATGAGTCCAAATACGGGCTCAAATAACTCAAGTTCAACTGTTCACCTACAGAATACCATGATATTGGCACTATTAGTGGGGGGCACAATTAACTTTAAGAATTCTAGGTAAAATTTACTGTGGTAAATTGTGATAGATTACATACAAGGATTGCAAGACCATATGAAACTTCTATCAGAGTTTCAATTTTCTTCACTTTTTATTTGTTGTCTTTTCTTATTTTGTCTTTTAACTTTGATATTGCAGTTGTGAAGGTTCTATGAACCAAAAGCTGGCCCCTTTTATATTTTAAGGTCTAGTGTCACATAAAAAACACCAAGTAGGACAAGACTCTTATTTAATAATCACAGAATGTAGTCAACTTTACTCATGGAATCTTATAAAAGATGTTGAAGATAAGATGGTAGTACATTATTCCAACCAAAAGCATATAAGAATAGGGAAAATGGTAAGATTACTAGCTAATATGCTTTACATCCTTTACAATGATGTGACAAGACTATGAGTTTATATACATTGATATTAACATTAGGGTGAAACAAGACATTCTGATTTTTTCAGCACTTCTTCAAAAGGAGTTGTATCAAATTGGACCATGTTTCAAGACATGGAGAATGACTTCAGTGGTTAATTATAGCTGGGGCTAAGAGTGCTTACCATGCGGCAGTAGTGTCTTGCTAAAGCTTTTGTCAAATTTAGTTGTCGTTTGTTGGTTTCCATAAAAAATGCTAAAACTACTACGAATATTACTACAAAAAGGTTTACAGACTGATATGACAATGAATGAAATTAGTGCCATGTTAACAATATAATTAAAAAAATCTCTTAATTACCATACCTCAACCAAATAGAAAAATGGAAAAACAGTGACTTACAGAACTTAAGGTGAACGAAAAATTTGTACTCACAGAAGAAATCAATCACAAGCCGGCCATCGCCTAGCCTGCCAGTGCCTCTGTGGAAAAATGTAATGCCGTGCGGAAGACCAATTGGAAGTCCAGTGCCTGCTAGCACCCCTCCAGTGTCTGAATTGGAATCACCAAAGTTGATTAGAATGGGCCTGTTGTGGCTGCACTTTGAGTTGGTAAACATACCCAGGAAGACACATACCCATACTATAAGCAAAATGAGACGTTGGGTAAATCCTACGTAACCCATTTCTCTCTTCCTCTGCCCCTTAAACTCACTTAGTAAGATTGATTTACTTATTCCAACTAGCTAATCATGCCATTTACTACTATCCATTTTAAGAAGATGAGATCCACATGTGCTATGCAAAGACATTGACCCAAGTATATATTATTAAATTAATTTGCTGTCATTGACTTTCGGTCTAGTTATCTATAATAGAAGTCAAACATACTCTTATCCCCCATTTTCAATCCACGAACACATGTAAATTGCGCACCTTGGAAGAAATCTTTTCCTGGAAAATGCTACTTTCCATGTGACTGAGACACATGCATGATGCATTAGAACTAAAAGATAATATTCACATGGCAATACTTATGAGAGTGTAGCATTATTACAATACAGTCAAGTTTCATACACTAGTGCATGTAAATCCTCTCTTCAAGTCTAAATTAATTAGGTATTACAGAAGTAGTAAAGATTAATTAGAGGTGTAGAGTATTCAGTAGAGAGTATTTTGGACGAGACAATTGTGTTGGTAGTTTCTGTATAGTGAATTCCATCACAGCTTATGTATTTTAATTCTTCAATACAGACATTGCAACTAGTTTGGCCGTATGTGACATTGGGATTGTAATTGTACTGTGGCCCTCCATAGCCACAACATGCCATTAACAGATTCTCAAAGCCTACAAAATAAACCATTAATCAATATGATAGAACATGACATTTGGAATTGCTATTGTATAGCAGAATTAGCTATAAGACCATACCATAATCAGCAAAATTGGCAATGAGATAATATTTAATGGTATATATATCCACAAACACAATTGTGGCATTCTTCATTTCATATCTCAATTCTTCACAAGAAGCGTGCAATTGTTAGTTAAATGATATTGCAGCATTTTTGAGGGAATTGAGACATCCATGCTTATCAAAGTCACTATCATCTGTGGCAGTGGTTGCAAGTTGTTGAGGCAAACAACCTAGTGGCCCAGTATTGTGCACCCAGAAATTCTTTCCACCATGTTGGTATATACTCTATATTTGCATTGAAAAGTGATAAAACAAATCAAGAATACAAGATATAATATACACAGTTTGAGAATTTGAAGCAGTGTGAAATAATTGGCATAACAAAAAAAACTGTCTTCTAATGAAATGAGGAAACTCACCCATGTATAATTTTTTTTAAAATTTTTTTATTTTTTATTTCGGTGATGAAAGAAGGAATTCTTTTGATTACTTGCGTATGAAAAATAGAAGAATGAATCAGCTATATCGTTTTGTCCCATGTCAATTGAGTAAATTGCATTCTTGAATTCCTCCTCGTTGATCAAACCTATGTGACCTAATCGAAAATTTTGCCTTAGACATTGCATGCATGAACACCTAATAACAATTGAGAAACACTTGTTTTGATCCTTGATAAATACATTTATTTTCAATTTTTGATTCATTACATTTATAAAGTTGCAATCTAGTCATCAGTTAATTTAAAAGGTTACAGCTAAGTCCTTCCATTAACTTAATAAACAGGATTTGATTCAAGTATCCCTCTTGATTGAGTAATTAAAATCTACTTCAACACTTGCACATATGCCTAATGTGAGGGATTGCTCACTTGATAACCAACTTTCATGTTTACGGTTTACTAAACAACTAGT
Organism: Quercus aquifolioides; assembly: GCA_019022515.1. NCBI lineage: Eukaryota > Viridiplantae > Streptophyta > Magnoliopsida > Fagales > Fagaceae > Quercus > Quercus aquifolioides. The sequence continues at coordinate 37,517,377 of CM032336.1, read as the reverse complement.
CACTATGCCCATACACTGCACTGGATAGTTTATGTATATTTTGCTTGAAGGTATAATCAATCTCATGCAATTGATTTAAAAGTAATGACATTAAAATAAATAACTGTCCTAAAGATTACATTTGTATATTTATAGCCTTTATGTTTAGAAATACTTTCACTTAAATTATTTAGTTGGACCAAAGTGGACTGAGTATAGCAACAATAAATCATGTCTTTTTTTCATTATGTAAGTGCACAAAAATGGATTGAATGCACTAAATAAACCAAAGTGGACCAAAATAGACCAAATGGACTGAAATGAACTGAATGACTGAAGTGTACCGAATAGAACTAAAGTGGACTGAATAGAACTGAATAAAACCAAATGGACCAAATAAGATTAAATGGACTGAATAAGACCAAAGTGGACCGAGTAGGACCGAATTAGACCAAATAAGACCTAGTAAGACTAAATGGACTGAATAAGACCATAGTAAACCGAAGTAGACTGAATAAGACCAAATGGTCTGAATAAGACCAAGTGGATAGAATGGACCAAAGTGGACTAAATAGGACCAAATCATACCGAATACAATTAAGTAAGACCAAATGGACCGAATAAGACCATAATGGACCAAAAGGACCGAAGTAGACCATGTAGGACCAAATTAGACCGAGGTGGACCGAATGGGACCGAATAAGACAAGGTGGACAGAATGGACAGAATAGAACCAAAGTTGACCAAAAAAGACCAAAGTTAACCGAACAGGACCGAAGTGGATTGAATAGGACCGGATAAGACCAAAGTGGATCGAATAGGACCGAAGTGGACAAAATAAAATTAGAAATTTTTTTATTTTCAAATTTTATTGCATTTTTTTTTCTTATGCTACTCCTTGAAACCATTAGTAATTTTCTCAAGACACATCCACATTCAAACCAACATTTCCACTATTAGAGAACCTGTTATGTGCCCAGACACGATTTTTATAAATAACTATCCCAAAAATCATCAACATAATAAAGCTGCAAATGAGATTCTCATCAACAATATTTCCTTTCGAGGCTTTTCTTCACGTTCCATGGGAACAATTTTATTTATGTTGGGTGTAGATATACCAACACCAACCTTGATGGATGCTACATTTGAATCGGTTAGTACTTTTCTTCCAGAGCTCAATGGAAATTAACCTTTGCTTTCGGCAAATTCCATCTATGTACAAAGCAGCTTGACAGTTACAGTCTTCCAAACATGCTGCTTCAGAATCCTCTTTTGTTAATAACTGCAGAATGAAAATGGCACTATCTTCCTAGATAGTATTAGATGTTGCTTCCATGGTATATTTCGTACTTCCGTTTTTGCATTGGCAACTTTCTACAGTAAAATTCCTTTCACAGCCTGAACTCCAATTCCCTCGACTAAAATGTGCAAATCCTGGAAGACATAAGCATTTAGCTTCTCCATCAATGTTAGTACTGTTAGAAATACTGAATGATTGTATTGTATTTCATAATAGAGGAATATACATGTGATGCCTTTATATAGGAGGCATATGTGTGTGGTACAAGTAAGCATATGTGTGTGGTACAAGTAAGTATATGTGTGCGGTACAAGTGTGCAGTACCAGTACAAGTGTGCTGTACAAGTACAAGTGTGTTATACAAGTAAACTACCTGGGCCTAAAGCCTAAAGCCCATAACATAATATACATTAACAGCCCCCCTCAAACTCAAGGTGGATGTGAGACCAGCTTGAGGTTGTCAACCAAATCACGAGTGCGTCCCTTAGGAAGTGCCTTGGTGAAGATATCTGCAAGTTGATCTTTGGAGGAGATGGAGAAAAGCTTGAGAGCACCATAGACAAGATGAGAACGGATAAAATGACAATCAATCTCGATGTGTTTAGTCCGTTCATGGAAGACATCATTGTGAGCAATATGAATGACACTCTGGTTGTCACAATAAAGGGGAGTAGCGGAGGATGTGGACACACCCAAATCCTTAAGAAGCCATCGTAGCCAAAGGAGCTCAGATGTGGTGTCAGCAAGAGCACGATATTCTGCTTCAGTACTGGAGCGGGGCCACGAAAGTTTGTTTCTTACTTCGCCAAGAAATCAAAGAAGAACTAAGGAGAAAGTAATAACCTGTAGTGGACCTGCGATCAGTGGGATCTCCTGCCCAATCAGCATCAGAGAATGCACGGAGTACAAGGGGAGACTGAGCTGAGTAGAAAAGGCCATGGAAGAGAGTGCCCTTCAAGTATCGTAGAATGCACAGAACAGCAGCATAGTGAGTCGATTGTGGAACAGACAGATACTGGCTCACCTGATGAACAACATAAGAAATGTCTGGACGAGTAACTGTGAGATAAACTAGGCCGCCAACCAATCGTCTGTAAAGAGAGGGATTAGACAATGGTTTCCCCCCTGAGGGTGTCAGATGCGCATTAAGTTCAACTGGAGTGTCAACAGTCTTGCTATCAGTGAGTCCAGCTCGAGATAAAAGGTCAGATGCATACTTGGCTTGAGTAATATAAAGACCATCTGTGGAACGAGTGATCTCAAGACCCAAGAAATAGCTGAGATGTCCAAGGTCTTTCATCTCAAACTGCTGACTAAGAAAATCCTTGAGTTCTTGAATGCCACTGAGGTCATCACCAGTTATGATCATATCATCTACATATAGGAGAAGCAAAATGGTGCCTTTATCATTGCGACGAAGAAATAAGGCAGAATCATAAGGACTGGCAGTATAACCCAAGCGAAAGATGGTGGAGCTGAACTTGGCAAACCAAGCTCGTGGAGCTTGTTTAAGGCCATAAAGTGCACGTCGAAGCGACAAACCTTGTTTGTTTCAACAGAAAGACCAGGAGGAGGTTGCATATAGACTTCTTCATGCAGATCCCCATTAAGGAAGGCATTTTTAACATCCATCTGAAAAAGGTCCCATTTACTAGCAGCTGCAACAGCTAAGAGGGCACGAACAGAGGAGATACGAGCAACTGGAGCAAAAGTCTCTTCATAATCAATCCCATACTCCTGTGTAAAACCTTTGGCAACAAGACGAGCCTTGTAGCGCTCGATGGACCCATCAGAGCGAGTCTTGATCTTATAGATCCACTTACAACCAACCACAGACTGACTAGGAGGGAGAGTAACCAGATCCCAAGTATGGTTTTTGGTTAATGCATCAATTTCCTCTTTCATTGCAATATGCCATAAAGGGTCAGTAGAGGTCTCATGATAGGTTTGAGGCTCATGGAGTGTAGCAAGGGCAGTGTAACAATGATAGTCAAGTAAATGTGCAGGAATGGATCTTACCCGGGTTGAGTGGCGAGGTGGAATGTCTTGTGGAGGATCTTCAGGCGGAGCAGGAGCAGGGGACCTAGGCTCAAGGTGGGGTAGCTCGTCATCAACCTGTTCATCTACAACCTGTCTAGGAGAATCATCAAAAATATCTGGAGATGGAATAGAGAAGTCCAAAGGAGGATCAAGAGTATCTGTAGAAGGAACAGGAGACTCATCTGGAAAGATTTCTAAAACAGAAGAGTTAGTTAGGGAAGAACGAAAGTGAGAGAGTTCAACAAACAAGCGGTGTTCCCAAAAGACAACATTACGGGAAACACGAAGACGATGAGAGACAGGATCATAGCACCGATAGCCTTTTTGAGTTTCACCATAACCAAGGAAACAACAAAGTCTAGATCGAGGCTCAAGTTTGTTGTGCTCATGAGGCTGAAGAAGAACGAAACAAGTAGATCCGAAGGAGCGAAGGTAATGATAGTTAGGGGGTGACCCAAAATGGCGCTCATACGGAGTCTGATTATGGATAACAGTGCTTGGAATGCGATTAATGGCATGAACAGCATGAAGAGCGGCTTCACCCCAAAATGGGGCAGGAACTTTGGCAGAAAGAAGAAGAGCACGGACAGTGTTAAGAATATGACGAAGTTTTCTTTCGGCTCGACCATTTTGTTGAGAGGTGCCTAGACAGGTTAGATGATGTACAGTGCCATAGGAATGTAACAGAGCTTGAAAAGCATATTGAGTATATTCAAGAGCATTATCAGAACGAAAAGTTTTGATATGTTTGGAGAATTGTGTTTCAACCATTTTTGCAAAGTTACTGTATATTGATAAGATTTCAGAACGAGATTTCATAGGAAAGATCCAACTATAACGAGAATAATCATCAATGAAAACAACAAAATAACGAGATCCACCAATACTAGTAACAGGAGAAGGTCCCCAAACATCAGAATGAATTAACTCAAAAATACTATTAGAGATAGATTCACTATTATTGAAAGGTAAAGCTGGCTGTTTTCCTAACTGGCATGAAGTACAATCAAAATTGTCTTTGGACACAGAACCTAACAGACCCTTAGAGGCTAACTATTGTACCCGAGTAGATGAGGCATGACCAAGACGAGAATGCCAAAGTGCGAGAGAAGGTAAGGAAGAAACTGCAGTAGCTGCAGTAGTAACAGAGACAGAAGCAACAGGTGGAAGATGAAGATTGTCCACGGGAAACATACGCCCAACCCTAGGACCGGTCCCAAGCTTTTGCCTCGTCCTCGGATCCTGCACAATACACCCAGAATAGTAAAAAATAAGGCGATATCCTAGTTCAGCTAATTGTCCCACAGAGCACAAATTATAGGATAGGTCAGGTACACTGTTATTGTTGTTGAGGTGCTCTGATACCATGTTAGAAATACTGAATGTGATTGTATTGTATTTCATAATAGAGGAATATACATGTGATGCCTTTATATAGGAGGCATATGTGTGCGGTATAAGTAAGCATATGTGTGCGGTACAAGTAAAGTGTAGTACAAATACAAGTGTGCTATACAAGTAAACTAGCTGGGCCTAAAGCCCATAACATAAAATACATTAACAAGTACAAAACTCATTGAGGCCACATAGGCCTATGGAGTCACACTTATTGTCGGAAGATGACCATATAATAGACCGATTCCCAAATATTCTTAACCAAATTTTTTGAGTATAGCCTGAAGATCCCATCAGCATCAATTCTCAATAGATAAGACTGTATCTTTTGTTGGATATCCGCCTTTAGTCAGATTGCTTAGGTTTGCGCCAGTGGAATTGATAACCATCATCATCAAGACATAGTGACACATTATTGTCTTGTCCATCTATAATAATAGCCCAACAATGATATTCAGGCTCTAATTCTGATACTACCAATGGGTACTGCACGAGGTTTTCATATGTATTTTGCATTACTAGTTGAATATTCCTGTCAATTGGTTAGATTCTAAAACACTCGAACACAACCTTGTCCAGCTGAGAGACACTGACCCTGTAAGATTGTATTGGTTGGGTTGTGACTCAAAACTTTGCCATATAATCTCCTTATTAGTTTTATAAAACAAACTTTCCTGAATTAAGCATTGATGCTGATGTTGCACGTTCAGATGGAGTGGCAATGTACATCTTTTTGCCTCGTGCTGATTGCATCATGAGTTTACCACCAGTCCATCACTAGTGAAATTCAATGTAACATTAGTGAGAGCCGGAGGATTGTTTTGGTTGGTTGTCCAGACTACAGTCTTTTCAAGAATCCCAGGAAGAAAAACTCCAACAACATGATAGACCAGAGCGTGACAACCATGAAGAATTGGTGGTAGGTGTTAAAAAAGAGCCTATCTTTTCAATTCTCCTTGTTGAGCTTCAGCAGTGAAAATTGCTGAGATAAGAAGAAAAAGCAAGATAGTTGCCATCATTGTACAATAGCTAGCTTTATCTCTTTTACTTCCTTTCAGTCTGGTTTCAAATGGAAAATCAATAATAGTAATATTTAGGAATTAATCATTCAATCCACCTCCAAATATAGTAAATAAATGGCTATCTCAATCTACATACCTTGTCCTGCACAAAGTATCGAGTTACGGTGTTGCAAAGAGAAAAAAATTGGAACTCTTGGAATGAAAGAGAATTATTCACTTGAGTGAATATTTTTCTGTGATAAAATTCAGTATTTTGCCACATAATCTCGTAATTAGTGCAAATTAGGGTTTTGAAAGTTTTCCTAGTCGTTCTAGGGTTTTGTCTTTTCAATATTTATATGTTTTGTATCATCTAGAGGCAAGACTGATTATTATTAATAAAATGCAAATTTTGTCTATTGTTCCTCTAGTGGTTTCTAGACCTACTGTAAGTTTGGATAGAGCTGAAAACAAATTTCAGCTGCGTTGGGCATTTTTCTGTAGGTCTTATGCACTGCTTATGGGATCTGTAAGTATGAAATTCAGCAAACAAAACTTTAAAACTGGGTCCCACATAACACTATTCATATTTAAAAATTATTTTGCTACAGTATTTTCAGTTTTCAGTTTTTAGCAATAAGCGGTATCCAAACAGACCCCTATTATCTTGTGGATTTAAGAGATCCCTTGTGAATTCAAGCTTTTCTACTAGAAACTAATAGTTGAGTTTCTGTTCCATCAAAGAGAATATGATGTGCACTTTCTTCAAGCTTCTGCAACAGCAGTTGCGGAAGAATGGAAGAATGACAGAAGATATTCACTTAAGTCTCTTTCGAGCATCCAATTCAGTGGATGCAAAGTCTTGCATAATAGAAAAAACACCACATTTTACACATTTTGACCCCAAAAAAAACCCACATCAGTGGGTGTAAAATTGTGCATTTATGCACAAGTGCTACAATAACTGTGCATATATGCACAGTTACTATAGCTCTTATATTTAATATTTTACATTTTTTTCTCTCTCCTTCACCTCACTCTATCAGCTTCTCACTCTCACCTCTCTCCCATTTAATCTCTCCCTTAGTCCACCAATCAGTCTAGCCTCACCCTCAGTCCACCGATCACCGATCAGTCCAGTGCCTCTGAGACGATCCGAAGCTCACCGAGACGATTTGAAGCTCACCGCCGATACGATCTGAAGCTCGTCGATATGATCTCACCGCCAATATGATCTCACTCACCTTTGATCCCTTTTAATTTTTTTGTTTGATTAGTTTTGAATTTTCTATTTGATCATTGGGTTGATGATGGTGGTTGTGTGGGTTGATGATGGAGGGCTGGGTATTGATCAGGTTGATGGTGGCTGGGTTTTGACGAGTATTGATCGGGTTGATGGAGGCTGGGTATTGATCAGGTTGATGGTGGTTGGGTTTAGAATATTTTATTTGAATAAATATGTATAATAGACAGACTGACGTAAGTGTTTTGTAAAAATGAAAGTGTAAAATAGAAAAAGTAGGTTTTTTTGTTTTTTGTTTTGTTTTGAGAAGTAAAAAAAAAAAAAAGTAAGTTTTAAATATGTAAATTTATAAAAATTCAGTAGACTAAAAAGTCTTTGCATGTGCATATTCAAAGTCTCTCCACTAGTCTGCCAATGAATAATCAATGTTCGATAGGACCATACGGGTCAACACCAGCAACACGGTAGATTTATAATTTCAGAGTCAGTCCCAACCACCATGCTGGCCAACTCTAGCAACACAGCTGTCATGATGTTTAAGACTACCCACCAATAATTCAGATTCAACATTGTCGCCTTGGTCGTGTAGGAAACTGTAGAATTTTCTTATATTGTTGAAGACCAAATCAAGGCATATCTTGTCGGAGAAAATCATTGGATTGGAATAAACCAAGAAATTGTTTGATAGAGGAATTTGTAGAATTGAAGAAATCAATTCAAAATTCAAAATTTTAATTGATTTGTGTATGCAACTCCCATTATAAAAGGAGGTTATATAATAATATATCATCATCAAAGTGAATAAAAAACATATAGGCCAAGTGAATGAACCAGGTAAACTCTAATGATCTATCTTATTTAGAAATGGAGCAGACAGTAATGGTCTTCCTAGAAGGTCAAGAGCGCCAAAAACCATGGCGTAAAGCAAAGAGGTAGTAGTAGACATCATCGGGCTCAGAGTTGGAATTGCATGAAATTTGGCAAGCTGAACGGAAACGGTCTTTTAATCAAGAGTCTTTGTTTTACAATGAGGTGTGCCTTAATTTTAGCAAATTTCTTTGTTTAGGCTTTGAAAATAGTGATTTTGCCCTTTTTAGTAGTTTTTATTTCTTTAATAAATTTTTGTTTAAAATTCAAAATAAGGTCCCGCATGTTTTGGAATGGCCTTTAAGGTCAATAGTTTATGATTTTACATTTAACTCAATTTTTTCATTTTTGATAAAATTTGGTATTTTGCCACATAATCTCGTAATTAGTACAAATTAGGGTTTTGAAAGTTTTTCTAGTCGTTCTAGGGTTTTGTCTTTTCAATATTTATATGTTTTGTAGCGTCTAGAGGCAAGACTGATTATTATTAAAAAAATACAAATTTTGTCTATTGTTTCCTCTAGTGGTTTCTAAACCTATTATCTTGTGGATTTAAGGGATCCCTTGTAGATTCGAGATTTTCTACCAGAAACTAATAGTTTAGTTTCTGTTCCATCAAAGAGAATATGATGTGCACTTTTTTCAGGCTTTCGTAACATCAGTTGCAGAAGAATGACAAAAGTTATTCACTTAAGTCTCTTTCTTTCTTAAGAGCAACCACATCAGCTCTTGCAAACTCTTGCAAAATAGAAAAAGTAGCTTATTTTACACATTTTTACCAAAAAAAACCCACATCAGTGGGTGTAAAATTGTGCATAAATGCACAAGTGCTACAGTAACCATGCATATGCACGGTTACTGTAGCTCTTCTATACATTATTTTAGTATTATTTCTCTCCCCTCACATTCTCTCTTCCCTTTACTCTCTATCTCTCTCGTCAACTCATAAAAATATTATCTATATCTATATATTTCTAAAAGTTGAAGCGTAGTATTTATTGTTGCCACGTTCCAGTGGAGCCACATCAGCGTCCACGTTATCATCTTTTTTTTTTTTTTCCAATTTTCCTATAATTGTTTTTAACATTTTTTTTTTTAATATTTACACTTCTCCAACCTTTCACCCTCCCTTACCTTTTCATCTCCCCACTACTTCTCTAACTTTTCTCTCTTCCTTATATTTTCATCTCCCCACTACCATCTAAATTAATATCATTCTTCCTCTTTCTCTTCATCTTCCTTTATTTTTGTCTTTTCTTTTTCAGGTCCTTTTATTATAAATTTGTCGCTATCTCTTTCATTCTATGCATAGTTTTCCCTCACAACAAAAAGGTTGTTTTTCTCTCTCTCTCTCTCATTTTTGGTGGATTTTTTTATTTTTCTTGCATATCTGCCTTAGGTTGATAGTTTTTTTATATTCTTTAAAACTCTACTTTGGATTAATGCGATTTCGTTTTGTTTTTTAAACTATTTTTCTTTTTCTTTTTCTTTTTTGTTCTCTTTGTTGTTAAATGTTATCCTATTACATTATAAAGAATTAAATATAGCATATAAAAATATAATATTATTTTATGACATAGCATGATTTGGATAATTTGGTATTTATTGTAAATTAATATTTCTTCTATTACATAGCATAATTTTTTATAGTGCTCAGTTTAGATGTTAAACTATGAGACTTTACTAATTTTTTTTTATTCTTTAATCCTTTGTGGTGGACAAAGTACTATTAATAGTTGTATTAGAAGTACACTATAATACCATTTATTTAGAGAAAAGCAAAAGTTGACCAAATGAAAATAATCGGATGGGTGACAAATTTTAGCTTTTGCAATTTTATTTTAATTATTATTATTATTTAACAATGCGTATATAGAAATTTAATTCTTAGATTTTGCTAATAATTTTTTATTTGATAATATGTTTTGGGTGGATGAAATTACAACAAATTGTTTTCCTAATTGGTCCAATTAATCATTGTTAAGTTTTATTAATTTTCTTAGTTACATTTTTCGGTATTTTGGATTGTAGGCAAAAAAAATAAGGTTTGAGAAAGTTTGTTTAAAACTAAAAAAAATAATTTCCAAATTTTATATTCTTTTTGATGGGTCACAAAATGTTATAAATAACTTTTATTAAAAAATAAATATTTTCGTCAACTTGCCTTTTGAATTTCTGAGAAAATTTGTTTTGTTTTCATTTTGGTATGACAAAATTTATATTTATGATTTATGATTGTTCCTATAATAAATAAAAATATGATTATGAAATACATTACTCTTTATTAAATTAGTTTAAATGGTAAAAAATTTTAGGGTAAATTGCAAATTATACCCCTAATATTTGGGAGTGATTGGATTTTACACCCTGAAGTTTCAAAATTTGGATTTTACCCCCTGAAGTTTGGGTGTTTTGATTTTACACCCTAACGTTTCAGAATTTGGATTTTACCCTCTAAAGTTTAGGGTGTTCGGATTTTACACCCTTAATTTTTGAAACTTTAGGGTGTAAAATCCAAACACTCCAAGACTTTAGGAAGTAAAATCTAAACACTCCTAAACTATAAGGGGTAAAATCCAAATTTTGAAACGCCAGGATATAAAATCCAAACATCACCAAACTTCAAGGAGTAAAATCCAAATTTTGAAACTTCTGGGTGTAAAATTCAATCACTCCCAAACTTTAGGGGGTGTAATTTACAATTTACCCAAGATTTTAATTTAATAAAATCACAATAAAATAATTATCACGCGTAGCGCAGATTCACGGCTAGTTTATATAAAATAAAGTGTATAATAGATGGATTGATGTGGATATTTTTTTTAAATGATGGTATAAAATATAAAAAATAGATTTTTTTTGTAAAATATATGAAATCTTTTAGAGAGCTGATACGGTTAATAGTAGACTAAAAAGGCTTTGCATGTGTATCTTTAAAGTCTCTCCAATAGTCTGCCAATGAATAATCAATGTTCGATAAGACCATACGGGTCAATTCCAGCAACACAGTAGATTTATAATTTCAGAGTCAGTCCCAACCACCATGCTGGCCAATTCTAGCAGCACAGCTGTCATGATGTTTAAGACTACCCATCAATAATTCAGATTCAACATTGTCGCCTTGGTCGTGTAGGAAACTGTAGAATTTTCTTATATTGTTGAAGACCAAATCAAGGCATATCTTGTCGGAGAAAATCATTGGATTGGAATAAACCAAGAAATTGTTTGATAGAGGAATTTGTAGAATTGAAGAAATCAATTCAAATTCAAAATTTTAATTGATTTGTGTATGTAACTCCCATTATAAAGTAGGTTATATAATAATATATCATCATTAAAGTGAATAAAAAACATATAGCTAGCCTTTTAAGCTCTTGCTCGATGAATATAAGCCAAGTGAATGAACCAGGTAAACTCTCATGATCTATCTTATTTAGAAATGGAGATAGATTATTGTCTATAGGATAATAATAAAATGTTGTCAAATTAATATTATTATATTCACTTTTATAATAAATCTTTTATAGCTGTAAATAATTTTTTTTGGTAATAAGTAGTTCTATTTGATATAGACAAAACACTATTGCTTCCTATATTCAGAGTAGCCCATAACAAAAGCTAGAGACTGCAAATACTTTTAACTAACAAATTATAGTTTTGTGATTCCCATAAACAAAATATGGGTTCAAATGCCCCCTTTCGCCCTCCCCTACTTGTATCTTAAGGGGAAAAAAAAAAAAAAGCATTTGATTTTTATCTTTTTGTGAACATTTTTTTCTCCTCTCTCAATGGAAGTATGCGGAGTCATTTCCTCGCTCAAGCCAAGGGCCATTGACATATACATATATTTAATAGCATTTGAAGTAGAGATAGTCCGATATCCAATAATACTGTGGGCGTGTAGCACAAAGAATCTTAACAATATTGTTGTGCCAATTATTCTTGCAAACCATCCCATATCTGGGTTTTGAAGTACAACCACATTTTGCCATTGGCCTTAAAAGACTAGCTGAGTACTAACACTTGTTTAATGAAGGAACATATCCAGCTCAAATCCCCTCTATAACATTTCCTAAGAAAAAAAAATTACAAATACATTTTATACGGTACTAAGAAAAGAAGTCGGACTTGGAGGGATTGGGATATCTACAGTCCCTTCCAGCATTAGCAAAACCTTTTTCATCGAAGGACGAAGAGATGGCTCATCAAGAATGCACCAAAGTGCCACTTTAAATATTCTCTCCAATTGCCTTTTGTCAACATCCTTACCACTCACTAGTTTATCTAGCTCACGAGCCTCAAAGCAAGAGTATGCCCATTCTTCAAGAATAGCTTCTTCTTCAGGAAAATTCCAATCCACACTCTTTCTACAACATATAAGCTCCAACAAAACAATTCCGAAGCTGTATACATCTGCTTTGACTGTCACTGGCTGGTTTCGATGCCATTCTGGTGCAACATACCCCTTTGTTCCTCGGATACCTGTAAAGGTATTGGTTTGGTCTGGCTTTAGTAGCTTTGCCAATCCAAAATCAGAGATTTTTGGGAACCTATATTCATCCATGAGTATGTTTTGGGGCTTTATGTCACAATGAATGATTTGTGACTCGCACTCTTCATGGAGATAAAGAATTCCCTTTGCTATGTTGCGAGCAATTTCTATTCTTTCATCCCAACAAAGGTTTTTTTCAGATTTGAAGAGTATATCTGCAAGTGAGCCATTGCTCATGTACTCATATACCAAAAGCCTATTCTCTCCATCATGACAATACCCGAGCAGACGGACAAGGTTCTTGTGGTGTGTTCTTCCAATAGCTTTCATCTCGGTTTGAAACTCTCTCTCCCCCTCAGTCAACACTTTCTCTAGTCTTTTGACGGCTACAATCTTCTGACCATTCCATATTGTTCCCTTGTAAACAGTCCCAAATGATCCTCTACCCAGCTCTTCCTTGAAACCATTAGTCATTTTCTCAAGATCAGAATAAGTAAATGATCTTAGAGAAACATCCATGGTTAAATCAACATTTCCACTATTAGAGAGCCTTCTATATGCTCGGACTCGATTTTTATAAATTGCAATTGCAGAAATCACTGACATAATGAGTCCATAAGCACCAAGTGAGATGCCCAGAATCATTATGTCCTTTCGAGAATATTTTTCACGTCCCACGGGCTCGATTTTATTTATGGTGGAAGTAGATATAGCTTCCTTGATGAATGCAATGTTTACATCACTTAGAGCATTCACAGCAGTGGAGGCATATTACTATAATGCTAAAATTTAGCTCCAAAAACACAAAAACCTGGCTGCAGCAGTGGAGCTAAATCTAAAAATTTTAGCTCCATTGCTACAGTGCACATCTATAAATAGATGTGCACTGTTCATTAGAGCTAAAAAAAAAAAATTATTTTATTCAATTAAAATATCAGTTGCTCTCTCCCTCGATTAAAATATCAATTGCTCTCTCTCCCTCAGACCGTGCCTCTCTCTCTCCCTCAGACCATGACTCTCTCATCTCTGAAGCTCATCGCTCCGGTCTCTCACTCCGGTCTCTCAAAGCTCATCACTCCGGTCTCTCACCGACCCACCAGCCACCATCCGCCTCAGACCCACGCCGCTGACGGTCTCTCACTCCGGTCTCTCAAAGCTCATCACTCCGGTCTCTCATCACTCCGGTCTCTCACCGACCCACCAGCCACCATCCGCCTCAGACCCACGCCGCCGATCGCCTCAACCCACGCCGCTGATCTGGGTTTTAAGATTTCTAATTGTGTGCTCTTGGCTTGGGTATCTTGAGGGTGAGATTTCTGGGATTTTTTTTTTTTTTTTTTTTCAATTGGTTGCTAGTTTTTTGGTTGAGCTTGAGGCTACTGTAATGGTGGTTGTGGTTTGGTTGTGCAGCAATGGTGGAGGTGGATTTTGGGGGTGAGTTTTTTTTTTTTTTCAATTGGTTGCTAGTTTTTTGGTTGAGCTTGAGGCTACTGTGATGGTGGTTGTGGTTTGGTTGTGCCGCGGATTTTGGGGGTGAGTTTTTTTTTTTCTTTTCCCTGCTGTGGACTGGTGGTGGTGGTTGTGGCTGATGGTAGAGTGGGGTTTTTTTTGTGGTGCTGTGTTGGTGGTGGTTGTGTCGTGTTTTGTGGTGCTGTGGGTTTTTTTTTTTTGCCCCTACTATGGACTGGTGGTGGTGGTGGTTGTTGTGGCTGTGACTGTGACTGTGGCTTATGGTAGAATGGCTGTGGTCGGTGGTGTGGTTGTTTTTTTGGTAGGAGGATATATTATTTTATTGTATTGGTTATATTATTTTATTGTGATGTGAATATTATTTTATTGTGTTAAAAGCTAAAATAAATTTACTGCTGCAGCATGTATGTAGATAAAATAGATAAAGTGACTTTTTATATAGCTAAATAGCTATAATTTTGTCTTCATTTCACTGCTGTGAATGCTCTTAAGTTCCCTTCCTCCAAATCTCAATGGAAGCCTTTGCTTCCGACAAGCTCTATCTCTGTACGTAGCGGCTTCACAATTACAATCCTTCAAACATGCTGCTTCACAATCTTCTTTGGTCAATATTGTTAGGGTAGAAAAAGAATTATCTTCCCATACAGTATTGGGTACTGCTCGCATGATATATTTCATACTTTCATCTTTGCTCATGCAGCTTTCTGCAGTGAAATTCCTTACACAACCTGAGCTCCGATTTCCCTGGTCAACATTTGCAAAACCTGGAAGACATACGCATTTAGCATCCAGATCATTCATAGTGCAAAACCCATTGAGACCACACAGGCCCTTAGGGGCACACTTATTATCGGTAGATGGCCATATGACTGAGAAATTCCCATTCTTAATCAAATTGTGTGAGAATAGCCTGAAGATCCCATCGGCATCAATTCGCATAAAATACACTACATCTTTTGTTGGATATCCGCCTTGAGTCAGATTTCTTATGTTTGTGCCGGTGGAATTGAGCAAGTAAAGATGACCATCATCATCCAGACATAGTGAAACATTACCGCCTTTTCCATTTGTAGCAGAAGACCAATAAGCGTATTCAGCCGTATCTGCGGTTTGCACTGGGTACTGCACAAGGTTTCCATCCGTCTGCATTTTCAGACGAAATATTCCTGTCGATTGATCAGATTCTGAAACACTTGAAAACAACTCTTTTCCAGCTGTGAGACGCTGACCTTGTAAGAGGGTATTCGTTGGGGATTCAAAACTTTGCCATATAATCTTCTTATCCGAATTATAGAGAACAAAGTTTCCCGAATCAAGCATTGATGCTGATGCTGCACGTTCAGGAGGATTGGCAATGGCCGTCTCTTCGCCTTGTGCCGATTGCATGATGAGTCTACCATCACTAGTGAAATTCAATGTAACACTAGCGAGAGCTGGAGGTTTGTCTCGGTTGGCTGTCCAGACTACTGTCTTTTCAGGAATCCCAGCAAAAAAAACTCCAACAGCATAGCCATTGGCTTGTTGGTAGAAGCCAAAGGCATAGAAACCAGATTGTGACTGCCATGAAGACTTGGAGGTAGGGTTTAAAGAAGAGCCAAGGTTTACAATGGATTCCCCTTTTTGAGCTTCTGTAGTGATAATTGCTGAGAGAATAATAAAAAACAAGAGACTTGCCATTACTAGAAAATAGCTAGTTCTCTCTGTTAATCTTTCACTCTGTTTGCAAATGAAATGTGACTCACACAGCTCCATATATAGTCAATAAAAGACAAGAGACTTGCCATGACCGAGTTATGATGTTGTCTTGAGTATTACTATTTAATATTTTTTTTGAAAGGTGTTGGGAAGGAAATAGTTTAAAAGAAGAAGAAGAAGAAGCATTAATCTTGAGTATATATCTTTCCTAAGGATGAAAAGTCACAACTTGTGTATATTCAAAGAACTTTGAATATATAGAATAAGAGTCATTCACTTTAGTCTCTTTCTTAGCTAGGATGAGAAGTCTTTGCATGTGTTTAATTATATTCAAAGTCTTTCAGCTGGTCATCCATTGAATTATTAATTAGTCATAACCCAAGCAACACGGGATGTTTAATTTCAAAGTCTCAATGCAGTGCTAAGTTTAAACCAATAACCTTGTAGTTCAATGGCACAATTTTTTTAATGATGAAAACTAGGATTCAAATTCTCCCACCTCATTATTGCAACTATCGAATTAAAAAAAAAAAAATCACAAATATTTTAGGGACTAAAACAGATGTTTGGCAACACAAAAACTTAGCTCTGTTTTATGATTTGCCTTGAAAATGTACCCTTTGATAGTAGCTCAAGGGAGCGAGCTCGAAATCTAAGAAGCTGAAGAATTTGGACATTCAGGCTAAATGGAATCAATCCAGGTAGAGCAGATGAACCACTTGTGGTAAAGTTAGCTCCATTTGTGAAATTTGGCCTCACAAATTCAAAACACGGAGTCAAATAAGCAGCATGCAAGCTCTCGCCTATGAAACAAGAAAATAAACAACCCAAATGTTAACCAAATAACTAATTTATGAATACTTTCAGGGATGTACGTATTATACCTTCACATTATTTTTTTATTTTTTATTTTTAGAATCAACTAGTTAGGGACGGAACCAGAACTTTGAGTTAAGGGGGGCGGCTTTACTGGTGGCTGTGTGCAACAGTTTCAACCTTTGACTCTACTACTACTTAATTGCTAAGGATTTTTTTTTTTTTTTTTTTTTTTTTTTTTTTGGGTGTTGGTAAGAAAAAAATTATTATTTTCATAATTTTTTAAATGATAGGGTTGTTTATTTTAAATAAAATTGGTTAATTGAGCTTAATTTTTTTAAAAGTTAATGTTGGTAATTTTTGTTGTTGAGCTTTTTTTGTTGGGCTTGTATATTTTGTTTTATATTTTAGATCTATAAATTTTTTTATAGTCACTAAAATGAGGAAATACTAGCGCTACAAACTTTTGTTATAAATTATTGATGTAATAAGTGGTCACTAATAAATAAAAAAAATGATGTGAACAGTGGGTCCATGTGCGAACCACTAAGAGTTTGTTACCAAAACAGTTTGTAAAAATGTTGTAAAAAAGTTTATGAGTATAGCATTACTCTTAAAAGAACCAATGATATTATTTAAGGGAAAAAATGTAATTTTATAGAACTAAATTGCTAAAATTAATACACACACACACACATATATATAAAATAAAAAAATTTTAAAATAAAATTTAGGGGGGGCCATTGCCCCCCCCCCCCCTAGTCCAAAGCTAGCTACGTCCCTGCAACTAGTTGTAATGTGTGAGAATAGATAATTACTTTGTAATTTTGATATAAATATAGTTTGTTCTCCTAATTTGTTGAAAATAATTTGCTCTATCAAAAAATTAAGAGAAATGTTATGTTGACAATAATTTTACAACAAATCATATGTAGTAGGTTGTTATTGATTGCTATTGGTTGGCAAAAAAGTAATTTTAGTGATAGGTTTAAATTAGAACCGATATCAACTTATCAACTATGACTTGTGAATCACTTTCAAAAAAAAAAAAAAAAAACTATGACTTGTGAAAATGTTGTAGACGTAACACTTCTCAAAAATTAAATAATTTCTAAAATTATTTTTCATCTCAATATCTCTACAAATACAAATATATCATTCTATTATTTTTGGGTGTATTTGATTGATATTTATCTATTTTTTAGGTGGTTCATATTCCTTTAAATTATGTTATAGTGCATTATGTTTTCCTAATTTGGGTTTTTAGTTTTAGATTTTGGATTATGCTATTTTTTCAGCAACTTGATTTTCTTTTTATAATTTTCTCCCCCAGAATATCTAGAATACAACTAAACTTTTTAACTAAGTATTAGCTGAAACAAAAATTTAATCAAAACAATAAGGAGAGAGAGACTTGTGATAGAAAACTTAATTCAATTCAAATGGTCTTCTTCATATCCAAATTCAATTTCTTCATATAGCCAAGCATACATCTTTGTGGAATTTCTCACATCCAATTGGTCTTCGTGGATTTTGAGGATTTGTCCAAACTTGGATAGTCTTTCACCCTAGTCTTTTTTTTGGTTGTCTATTGCTACCTTTGATTTAATTTTCTTTCCATTGACATCAAAATTCTACAATTTTGGCAAAAAGTCTTACAGCAAAGGCATCCCATAATAATAATATCTAAATTTGTTACAATACCAACAACAACAACAAAAAAAAAAAAGAAAAAAAAAAGAAAAGAAACTATGACTTGTGAAAATGTTGTAGACGTAACACTTCTCAAAAATTAAATAATTTCTAAAATTATTTTTCATCTCAATATCTCTACAAATACAAATATATCATTCTATTATTTTTGGGTGTATTTGATTGATATTTATCCATTTTTTAGGTGGTTCATATTCCTTTAAATTATGTTATAGTGCATTATGTTTTCCTAATTTGGGTTTTTAGTTTTAGATTTTGGATTATGCTATTCTTTTCAACAACTTGATTTTCTTTTTAGAATTTTCTCCTCTAGAATATCTAGAATACAACTATACATTTTAACTAAGTATTAGCTCAAACAAAAATTTAATCAAAACAATAAGAAGGAGAGAGAGACTTGTGATAGAAAACTCAATTCAATTCAAATGGTCTTCTTCATATCCAAATTCAATTTCTTCATATAGCAAAGCATACATCTTTGTGGAATTTCTCACATCCAATTGGTCTTCGTGGATTTTGAGGCCTTGTCCAAACTTGGATAATCTTTCACCCTAGTCTTTTTTTTGGTTGTCTATTGCTACCTTTGATTTAATTTTCTTTCCATTGACATCAAAATTCTACAATTTTGGCAAAAAGTCTAACAGCTAAGGCATCCCATAATAATATCTAAATTTGTTACAATACCAACAAAAAAAAAGTAACATATCTTGTACTAAGTTATGCATCTACATTCATGTCACAACTAATATGTACGTACAATAGAACTAATTTATGCTACACATATACAAAGAGAATTACTTATCCATAATGGAGAATGCATCACACAAATTCACATAAGAGGTATAACATCAGTGGGAAAAAAAAATTCATCCATGATTAACGACCACATAAACTATAGTAGTAAGACCCCATTGCGATTCTTTTAATGTATTCTTCACCATGGCTTTGAGACTTTTTTGGTTGGTTTATGGGAACCAATGTTGTTGGCACCTGAGATCTCCAATGGCACATCACTAACAACATTAATTCAGAAAACTTGAAGAATATGGGAGAGAACAGGAAAAAAAAAAGTTGAAGGAATTCTAATATAGTAGCAATTGAATAGTTTTCATAACTGCTTGATTGGGGAGAGGGAGAGTAATAAAGTTGAAGGAAGTTTGAATCATTATCAAATTGGGTTTGATGGAATAATAAATGGAAAGTTGAAAAGTTAGGAAATGTTAATTAAGAGATGAAGTTTTTTTATTTATTTTTATTTTTATTTTTTATGTGGTTGGGAAAATGTTAATTTGCAAAAGGAAGGAAAAGAGAAGGAAAAAAAAGAAAGTTAGTGGGGCCAATAACATGGCCGCTGATGTGGCTCAACAGGAGCGTAGCAACAATAAATGCTGCGCTTCAACTTTTTTTTTTTGAGAGAGTTCGAATAATGGCAAGTCTATCACACTTATGAAGTTCAGGACTTGTGGGTTCGAATAATGGCAAGTCCCATTAATGCTTAGATGGTTCCACATCATAATGCAATGCAGGAGGATTAAGTGGTGAGGCGACAGTGACCGTACCTACTTCATCCAAATGATTTTGGTAGATTGCTTACAAGGGTTAGTTAACTTCTGTAAGACTCAAATTTTAAAAAATAACTAGATCATTGATTCTAATAATAGATACAGCAAAGGGTCCAATTCTGATCCAGTTTTGGATTTTAAAAAGGGTACAAGTAGCATAACACATTTAAATTGTACAAGGGACATAGGAAAAAAAAAATACAAACACATTTTACACTATACTAAGAGAAGAAGTTGAACTTGGAGGGATTGGGTTATCTAAAGTCCCTTCCAGCATTAGCATACCTTCTTGATTGTAGGATGAAGTGATGGATCATCAAGAATGTACCAAAAGTCCCACTTTAACCATTCTCTCCAATTGTCTTTTGTCAACCTCCTTACCACTCACTAGTTTGCCTGGCTCATGAGCCTCAAAGCAATGATATGCACATTCTTCAAGAATAGCTTCTTCTTCAAGAATTTTTCAGTCCACATTCTTTCTATAACATATAAGCTCTAACACCACAATTCTGAAACTATATACATCTACTTTGACTATAACTGGTTGATTTCAATGCCACTCTGGTTTACACCAATGGAATTGATAACCATCATCATCAAGACATAGTGACACATTATTGTCTAGTCCATCTGTAATAATAGACAATGACATTCAGGCTTTAATTCTGATACTACCAATGGGTACTGCATGAGGTTTTCATATGCATTTTGCATTACTAGTTGAATATTCCTGTCAATTGGTTAGATTCTAAACACTCGAACACAACCTTGTCCATCTAAAAGACACTAACCCTGTAAGATTGTATTGGTTGGGTTGTGACTCAAAACTTTGCCATATAATCTCCTTATTAGTTTTATAAAACAAACTTTCCTGAATTAAGCATTGATGCTGATGTTGCACGTTCAGATGGAGTGGCAATGTACATCTTTTTGCCTCGTGCTGATTGCATCATGAGTTTACCATCACTAGTGAAATTCAATGTAACATCAGTGAGACCCGGAGGATTGTTTTGGTTGTGAAGAATAGTCATCATACCTGAGCCTCAGCAGCAAGCCCAGTACCAGTGACGAGCCCAGAAACAGAGACAAGCCAAGAAATGATCAAACGCACCGTCGTATCACTTAAAATCACTCTGTCTACAGTCACACCAAAACGCATCGTTTCATTTATGTTTTCAGTTATTAGCTTTAATTCTCACACGTGTATCAGGTGGTTAGTTTGTTAAGTCTGTTATAACAAACTCCACTTTTCTCGCTAAGCTCTCTCCCTCTCTCTGTGGTTATATAAACAGAGTTAGTCTTAATGATGTAATTAAGCTAGCCATTTATGCAATACAAGACTCTTTCCATTTTATGGTTTTCTTTCATTTAGCTTTTCTTTCAAGTTGGCTGTCCAGACTACTGTCTTTTCAGGAATCCCAGGAAGAAAAACTCCAATGACCAGAGCGTGACAACCATGAAGAATTGGTGGTAGGTGTTAAAAAAGAGCCTATCTTTTCAGTTCTCCTTGTTGAGCTTCAGCAGTGAAAATTGCTGAGATAAGAAGAAAAAGCAAGATAGTTGCCATCATTGGACAATAGCTAGCTCTATCTCTTTGGCTTCCTTTCAGTCTGGTTTCAAATGGAAAATCAATAATAGTAACATTTAGGAATTAATCATTCAATCCACCTCCAAATATAGTAAATAAATGGCTATCTCAATCTACATACCTTGTCCTGCACAAAGTGCCGAGTTACGGTGTTGTAAAGAGAAAAAAAAAATTGGAACTCTTTGGAATGAAAGAGAATCATTCACTTGAGTGAATATTTTTCTGTGAATTGAAAAGTCACCGCTTTTGTATGTTCAAATAATCTGCATAGTAATTGTAATAGAACAGACAGTAATGGTCTTCCTAGAAGGTCAAGAGCGCCTGAATCCACGGCGTAAAGCAAAGAGATACTAGTAGATATCATCGGGCTCAGAGTTGAAATTGCATGAAATTTGGCAGGTTGAACGGAAATGGTATTTTAATCAAGAGTCTTTGTTTTATAATGAGGTGTGCCTTAATTTTAGCAAATTCCTTTGTTTAGGTTTTGAAAATAGTGATTTTGCTATTTTTAGTAATTTTTATTTCTTTAATAAATTTTTTTTTAAAAATCAGAATAAGGTCCCGCTTGTTTTGGAACAACCTTTAAGGTCAATAGTTTATGATTTTACATTTAACTCAATTTTTTCCATTTTTGATAAAATTCGGTATTTTGCCACACGATCTCGTAATTAGTGCAAATCAAGGTTTTGAAAGTTTTCCTAGTCGTTCTAGGGTTTTGTCTTTTCAATATTTATATGTTTTGTAGCATCTAGAGGCAAGGCAGATTATCTATATATATATATATATATATATATAAATTAAAGCATAACATTTATTGTTACTATGCTCCTATTGAGCCACCTCATCCGCCACGTCAATGACCACATAATTAATCTTTTTCATATTTATTTTTTTTGTTTAATTTCTTACAATATTAAATATATATATATATATATATATATATATATATTGGCTTTACAAATTCATTTTAAAGTGGTTTTAACTTTACATATTCATCTACTTTAATTTTGATGTTATAACTAAATAATAAATCAATGGAAAATCAATACAAAAGTGTTGTCTATGTATATTCCTCTTGGGCGGTTTTTACTTTAAATATTATTTTGCCCCTTAATCTTCCTTTATTTTGTCTTTTCTTACTCTCATCCTCTTACTATAAATTTGTCACTCTCTCATTCTATTCATATTTTTAACATACAAAAAATGTTATTTCTCTCTCTCTCTCTCTCAAAATTTTTTTTTTTTTCATTTTTTTGGGTTATTTTATTTTATTTTTCTTGCATCTCTACCTTAGATTGATGAATATTTGTGTTTTTTAGAACTCTACTTTTGGTTGTTTAAAACTGAAAAATGAAATCAATGAGTAATATATATATTTTTTTAAATGAACTCTACTTTTCATTTTTTTTTTGTTTTATTTTATTTTTCTTGCATCTCTACCTTAGATTGATGAATATTTGTGTTTTTTAGAACTCTACTTTTGGTTGTTTATAACTGAAAATGGAAATCAATGAGTAATATTAAAAAAAAAAAAAAAAAAATTGTCTACACAAAGGTATTCACAGGTCTTGTTTAATCATTGATGGTAGAAACTAATAACTGTCCATAGGAGGGTCTCCTACTAGGGGTTTGTAACCCTCATTTTCATATTATTGACTAATTCATATGTGTTCCTTAATGTAAGTATTTTTTTATCATTTTATTTACTAAACTAAATACTTTTAATGAATAGTGTTTGTTGTTGATCTGATTTGGGGAAAAATCATATTATTATTTGTCATATTTTGTGTTGCTGTCAGGTTTTAGTTTGTTTGGAAAACAACAGGATGGTCTGGATAAACTGATGAAGAACAGTTAGTGTGGGAAGTCCGAGGACCAAAGAGGATTAAAACAAGAAAACATCTCGTACAATCCTTCCCGTGGAGGGATATCCGCCCCGAGGACTTCTCCTACCTGAGGATGTGAGGGGGGACAGGATAATGTTTCTTTGGAGCTTGAGGAGAAGAGGAAGGACCACATGGGGGGAAGAGATGATGGGAGGAAGTTTCCTAGAAAGACATACTTTCCCCCTCCGCATTGAATGCCCTACAATAACCTTATCAGTTGCATTAATGAAGAAATGACACCTGAACAGTAACTTCATAGCTAGCAGCCCCTTCTACCACCTTCAGCAGAACTTTGATGGGTCAAGTGTTCTAAGAAAAGCCCTGAGGCATACAAATGAAGGGTTAGGATGCAAGGAGGAAGGATATATAAGGGAAGGAAACCTCCCAAGTAAAGGGATGAACATTTTTCTCTAAGAAATAGATTAACCGGGAAGTGAACAGTGCATTGCCTAGTGTGAAACTTGTATCAATCATATATAAGAAACTAAACCTCGGACCTGCCCGAGGAGAGCATTGTTCTCAATCATTACTTCAATTACACCTCTCTGTTACTCGGGCCTCTTCGGCCTTAGACTTGAACTTAGCTAAGAATTACATTTGAACTGTTTTCCCACTCTCTTTAGAAATTCTATTGTTTGGGCTTGGTTTGAAGGACAAGGCACCACTGTTCTTAGTGGGCTTGAGCCATCAATTTCTGAGTACTCACAGTTAGTGTAGTTGAAGACAATGGTCTTTATGCAATTTCCTTTCATTGTTTGTAAATATTTTGTTTAACAAATTAATTAGTAGCAAATTGTTATGTTTTTGTTATATGATGTTCTTAGATGCTTGAGTAATTGTTTTAAGCATTTACAAATATTTTATATTGTTCTTGTAAGGACCCAATTAGGATTGGACCCAAAATAGGAAAGGGTTTTTAGACCAACAAGCCCAAACAATCAATTTTTAGATAGTGGGTGAAAGAACTAGTTTTATTCTGTAGAAAAGATCATGATAATTACTCAGCAAAGAACGTTCAAGACTAACCAAACGATAAAAACTGTCCTCGACTAGGTTTGAGGAATTTTTTAGGGTTCTATCTTACTGATCAACAGAGTGCCAAAAAATCTCTCCCCCTTTGCACCTTATAAGGGATGAGTCAATGGTTGAAGAGTACCACTAGTTTGGTTGTAGGGACATTTTTTGCCTCAAGACCAAGTGTTGCACTTGTAACCTTTTTTGGCTTCAAGTCCCACATTGGAAAGAATACCTCCCTCTTTGCACCTTATAAGGGATGAGCAAATGGTTGAAGAGTACCACTAGTTTGGTTACTTGAAGCCAAAAAAGATTACAAGTGCAACACTTGGTCTTGAGGCAAAAAATGTCCCCACAGTTCTTTATCTTCCTTATTTTATTAGTGTATTATTTGAGATTTTCAAGAAAAAAAATTCAAATTTGTGGTTAAAATTATTTATTTATCTATCTATTTTTCACATGTTAGATTAGATGATAGATTAGATTATGACAGCATTAACACAATACATCTCCTTTTTCCAAAAAAAAAAAAAAAAAATTTCTACTTTTTTCTCCTTTGAAATTGTACTCTTGATTTTTTTTTTTTAAAGGAAAAAGAGTTACAATCTTTTAATTTTCCCTTTCTTTATTTTTTGTTATTTTGAATTGTGCTTTTGTTGAGTTTTATTAATTTTTTTAGATACATTTCTTAGTGTTTTTGATTTTATGGTAAAAAAAAAAAAAATTGGGTTTTGAGAAAGTTTGTTAATTTAAAACTAAAAGAATAATTTCCAAATTTTATATACTTTTTGATGATTCACAAAATATTATAGATAAATTTTATAAAAAAAATTAATATTTTCACTAACTTACCTTTTGAATTTCAGAGAAAATTTGTATGTGATTGTCTCTATAATAAATGAAAATATGATTATAAATTACATTGCTATTTATTAAATTATTCTAAATTAAAAAAAAAAAATTTAATGAGACAGCCTTAAAAATATTGTCACGCGCAACGTGCGGGATCCGCGACTAATCTATATATTTCTAAAAGCTAAATCGTAGAATTTATTGTTGCCACACTCCAGTTGAGTCATATCAACGTCCATGTTCTATAATTGTTTTTAACATTTTTTTTTGGCAAAACTACAACATTGGTCCCTTAAGTTTACTCTATGTGCGCAATTAGTCCCTCAAGTTTAAAGTGAGCACAATTGGTCCCTTAAATTTTAAAACTGAGTTGTATTAGTCATTTTATTAACTGCCGTTAGTAGTGTTGCTTACGTGGCTAACGGAACAATGATTTTTTTTTTTTTTTTTTTGATGTGGCATTTTTTTATTAAAAAATTATAAAAAAAATTTACACGTTGCCAACAACTTTGCCCATGGCCATTATTCTATTAAGCATTTCGCACTTGTCAATTGGCAGGGAGGTTGTTGATCTGTGCTTGGACCATATCAGAAAGCTTGCCGACAACTGCACTGGCCTCCAAGGATTTCTGGTTTTTAATGCCGATGGTGGAGGCACTGGTTCTGGGCTTGGCTAAAGGCAAGCCTTTTTCTAGAGAGAGAGAAAGTCCCACCGGTCAGATTTCGAGCATTTTCATAACCTCGATTGCGGCGATTCCGGCGCAATTGGAGAGAGGATCGCGGCTGATTTTTCCGGCAGCGTCGCCGGATATTTTCGTGATGGAGATCTTGCCGGGGTGGACGGATAAGTCAATGGAGAGGGAGATGAAGTCTCCGAGACCGTCAACGGCGCAGCTGAGGAAGTCGAAGCCGAGGCCAAGGTTGGCCACGGTGGCAGGAACGAAGGTTTTGACGGAGGCGAATATGGGTTCGGGTTCAAGTTCGGGTATGTGGGTGGGTCTGGAATTCGGAATAGACAGGTTGTAGCTGCAGGTGCAGCGTAATGAGTTGAGTTTGAGAGTGGGTGAGATACGATTCAATGTAGGAGGAGGAGGAGGTTGATACCAAAGAGCCATTGCTTTGTTTTGCAAGCTTTTTGCTTTGCTTTAGCTTAGCACTCACTCACACAAACATATATGCCGTTTATGGGAAAGAATAAAAGCTGAGTTTCACATCCTGATCCAACCTCGCATTTTGGAATTTTTTAATAAAAGAAATGCCACATCATTTTAAAAAAATGACAAATCATTGTTCCGTTAGCCACGTAAACAACACTACTAACGGCAGTTAATAAAATGACTAATTCAACTCAGTTTTAAAACTTGAGGGACCAATTGTGCTCACTTCAAACTTGAGGGACCAATTGCGCACATAGGGTAAACTTGAGGGACCAACGTTGTAGTTTCGCCTTTATTTTTTTAATATTTACACTTCTCCAACCTTTCTCCCTCCCTTACCTTTTCATCTCCCCACTACTTCTCCAACCTTTCTCCCTTTCTTACTTTTTCATATCCCCACTACCCTCTAAATTAATATTATTCTTTCTCTTTCCCCTCATCTTTCTTTATTTTTGTTTTTTCTTATTCATACCCTCTTACTATAAATTTGTCGTTATCTCTTCCATTCTATGCACAGTTTTCCCTCACAACAAAAAGGTTGTTTCTCTCTCTCTCTCTCAAATTTTTGGTGGATTTTTTTTTCTTGCATATCTGCTTTAGGTTGATAATTTTTTTATATTCTTTAAAACTCTACTTTGGGTTAATGTGATTTAGTTTTTTTTTTAAATTGATTTTTTTTTTTTGGCTCTCTTTGATTGTTAAATGTTATCCTATTACATTATAAAGAATTAAATATAGCATTTAAAAATATAATATTATTCTATTACATAGCATGATTTGGATAATTTGTTATTTATTGTAAATTGATGTTTCTTCTATTACAAAGCATAATTTTTTATAGTACTCAATTTAGATTTTAAACTATAAAACTTTACTATTTTTTTTTTTTAAAATTCTTTAATCCTTTGTAATGGACAAAGTACTCTTAATAGTTGTATTAGAAGTACACTATAATAATGCCATTTATTTAGAGAAAAGCAAAGGTTAACCAAACGAAAATAATCGGATGGGTGACAAATTTTAACTTTTGCAATATTATTTTAATTATTATTATTATTTTATAACAATGCATATATAGAAATTTAATTCTTAGATTTTGCTAATAATTTTTTATTTGATAATATGTTTTGGGTGGATGAAATTACAACAAATTTTTTTCCTAATTGGTCCAATTAATCATTGTTAAGTTTTATTAATTTTCTTAGTTACATTTTTCGGTGTTTTGGATTGTAGGCAGAAAAAATAGGGCTTGAGAAAGTTTGTTTAAAACTAAAAGAATAATTTCCAAATTTTATATTCTTTTTAATGATTCACAAAATGTTATAAACAACTGTAGGGTCATATTCTGCTGCCCAAGCCCAATGAGGTATGGGTTTGGAGCCCACTGAACCCAAAACAATAAATTTGTAGAGAGTGGGTGAAAGAGCTAGGCTAGTAATGAAAAATAACAATATGAATCGGCATAGAAGATGGGGAAATTTGACTAAAAGAGTGCTCGGACAGTGATCAATGTCTCGTCCGAGGAGGCGATTTTCATTGATGAACTTAAGTTACAAATGTTGGAGCTACAGTAAAATTATGTGCTCATTTTCTCTCTCTTGATTCTCCCCTCCCCTCTATCAGATACCTCTCTCTCTTATATAGTGCTGCCCTTCTCCATCTCACCGTCCACTTGTTCACCATCTGTGCGCCCACTTGAGTGCATGTCCCATCAGACTCCCCCTTTAGCCCTGTCTGAGTGGCGGTAGTTGAGGATGCACTGTTCAGGGGTCTTCTCCACATAAATGCGGCCAGGTGGGTAGGTGCAGAGCATTAAATGCGGTGGTTGAGGTCTGTCTCCTTGATATTTCTTTATCCCTGTCACCTTCTCACGTGTCCGAGGTCTCCTTTTTCCCTGACACTTGTTGGACAGACCGCTTGACACGTTCCGGTCTCCTCGGACGTATGAGCATCTCCTCGGACGGTACACGTGCTCGTCTGCGGACATTCCCCTTTTACATGGGCCACTGGCTGCGTCTTGGCCTCCTCGGGCGAACAGTGGTCCTCGGATAGGGCCTTTGGCCCAATAAGTTGGGCTGGGCTTTTCTCCCCCACAATAGCCCCTCAAAATTGTAGTTTTTCCTTCGCATCCGAGGAGAAAAAGTAGGATTTTGACTTGCCACGGAGCAACAACTTGGGAACACGCACAACCGAGCTGGCACGTGTGTGAACGTGGGAGCTGACGCCTCATTAATGCCGCTGCGGTTTCCTTATTCCCAAAGCGCTGCATTAATTGCACCAGTTGACGTTTTGTCCTTTGCATCCAACGGTGGCCGATTGATCCAAGGGCTGTGGTTTTTCTTCAAGGTTTGGGCGGGAGTGCCCCTGACCTTTCGCTTGACCCCGTATAAAGCTTCTGAGGAAGTTATTTCTTCCTCACTTTACAAATCTCCAGACGCTCCAACAAGAACAGACGCGCCCCTCCGTCCACATCTCTCCGTCCGAATCTCCCCGTCGCCGGTGCCCATCTCACTCGGAACCCTCACGAGTCCTCCTACGAGTCTGCAATCGCTTCCCCGGTCTAGCCCTTGTAAGTCATCGCTCACCGAATCCTTTAATTTTCTCTTCGGCCAGTCACTCCGTTTAACCACCATGGGAAAACTCGAGTACATGATGGATAGCCCTGAGCAAGTAGAGGCGTTTAGGACCACATACCGCATACCCCCTAACGTGGGTGTGAGGTATTGCCCCCCAGACAGAATACTAACAGACCCGGAGACGGGAGAGGTGGTTATCCCCCTCATCGCCTTCAAAGAAGGGGGAATGACGATTCCCATGGGCCCCATCACCGCCAATTACCTTCGGAACCATAGGCTTACTCCCTGGCAGTGCGCGCCCAATATGTTTAGGATCCTAGGAGCGATTGAGGACCTTGAGCGTCGCTTGGGGCTGGGGCTCACCTGGCTTGATGTGGTATATATGTACGAGTGCCATAGCCAGCAAGATGCCGGGTACTACTTAAAATCCCGGTCGGACGTTGTCAGGCTCATTTCCTGCCTTCCCAAATCCAACAAAGGGATGAAAGATGACTATGTGATCGTCTCGGGTGCCTGGCGTGACGGCCCTGGTTGCCCAACCACGCATGGGAAGCCAGGTGTGACATGTAGATCTAGGCGCACCGACTATAGGCTTAGGGCTCCCACCTTTTAACTGTTTTTGGTTTCTCTTCGATCAGTTTCTGAGCTTCTAACCGTTTTGTTTTTACTTGCAACAGATAAGAGACACGTTTCTCCTCGGGTCCGCCTAACGAATGTTGCTGCCCTTAATTTCCTTTTAAGGTCAGAGATCTTCGTGAGCGAGGACGGGCAACTACGATCTGCTCCTCTTATTCTCGGATATCAAGGGAAACCAAAGGGTTTTCAGCCGGTCGGCAACGCGATTGTCCAAGGAGACTACCGTCTTGCGCGCATCGACGTTGGTCGGAAGGGCTTTTTGGCGCCACACGATCTTGATCCTGTACCCCGTCCAATCCCTCGGGTTGCACCTCCCCTTATCCAGCCACTTCAGCAAGTTCCTTTCGGACAGGAGATTGAAGGTGAGGGGGCTGGCTCTTCTACTTCGTCGCTAAAAGAGCAGATAGACGAATTTCAGTTTGAGGGAGAGGCTTTAAGGGTAAACCAGGTGGTGGAGATCTCAGACGCCGAGGAAGAAGAGTGTGAGCAGTCAGGCGCCCAACTTAATCTGTTAGCCACCTATTCAGAAGACTCCTCGGACGAAAATATGGATCTGAGGAACTTGATGAAGGGGAGGGGCAAAAAGTCAGACCCTAAAGATGTTGGGACATCTAAGACGGTGGTGCCACTTCCTCCGGTGCCCACTCAGATCCCTGACCCCAACTTGAGGCCCGTGCTAAAACTGCAGAAGAAAAGACCCCACACTGAGGTGGAGGAGAAACAGGTGCCACCAACCAAGGTGGCCAAGCAGCAAAAGGTGGCACAGGACAACCGAGGCCGCAGGGCTCCGTCTACTGAAAGCCGAGATGAGGGCACGGTGGCAGAGGTTCGCCGAGGAGGAGGGGGACCACGGATTTGGTCTCCAAAACTAGAGTTAGAGGGCGCTCCAATCCTCTGGGAGACCTCCCTCAGGAATTATGATGGAGGGAGAGCCGGCTACGTTGCTGAGGCCCTGCAGCAACCACTTCTCCTCCCTCATGACATGGAGTCCTTCAGGCGTTTCAATCAGCCTGAGCTCTTTCGATCCCTGAAGAGGGACTTAGCCATCGTAAGCAACTTCAATCCAATTAACTGAATCGTCGAGTTTCGCCTTTCCTATTTTTCAGTGTTTGACACTTGAGTTTCCATCACGCAGGTCACTCAGCAAATTTATGTAGCCGAGGAGTGGGACAAGAAGAATCGCCTTGAAGCCCAGGCGGCGATCTGTTCCCGAGATGAGGCGGAGAAATCTCTGGGCCAGCTGAAAGACGATTATACTCGTCTGTCCGGGGAGCTCGCGGATATGACCAGTCAGAAGAAGAGTCTTGACGCTGGAATAAAAAATGTTGAAAAGCAGGTTGAGGACCAGCGTAAGCTGCTAAAGGCGACAGAGGCCGATCTGAAGACTGAGAGGGAGCTGGTAAATGGGCTAAGGGATGAACTCCGAAGAGCTAAGGACCAAGTCAGATATGCCGAGGAGAAAGCCCAGTTGGCTCAGGAGGCGACCGAGGCTGAAAAGAAAACAGCTTACCAGCTGGGGGTAGAGACAACTACGTCCCAGCTTCTAGAGCAGTTCGCCTCGGTCAGCCGAGACTACTGTGACATTAGTTGGGGCAAAGCCCTGGATGCAGCTGGAGTTCCTGCCGACTCGGAGCTGAGGCATCCTGGGAGCGTATACTACGATCCTGATATCCGAGAGCTCCCAGGTACTGATCTCCCTTCTGCTCCACAGCTGCCAGAAGCTTCGGAACCAATCTCGGTCAGCGACGTTGCACCCACTATGGGAGCAAGCAAAGAAACTGGTCAGGCAAGCGGCAAGGATAAGCCAGCTGAGCCAGCCAAAGAGAAAAACAAAGGGCCAGGCGAAGAGAAAGTCCCTTCTGAGCCCAAGGACCAAGCCCCCGATGCGACTGCTCGGATAGGCCAGGCTGCTGACACCGTGCTCCCTTCGGCAAAGAAATAGATGTATAGGGCTTTCACTTTTTTGCACCTGTGTTTTCTTTTGTTTTATCCAAAGAATTGTAAACCGTCTTTTTATTAATGGAATGGGTTTTCATTCGTCTATGGTGTCTTTAAATACATGTCTTACCAATTATTATTGTTATATACAACTGTACATTGCACTTATAACCACATAATGCAAATAAATCTACTTGACACATCATAACTAAGATTATTAATGAAAAGAATAGGACTGCCAAGAGTTACTGATGAATTGCGTCTTTCCAAGCTAAACATAATTCGTCATTCCTCGGTTTCAAACTAAACACGACTAGGGGAAAGTTTTATAAATTAGAATTAATTTAAACGCATAGGGGTATTGACTAACCTGTCGACCGGTTTAAAGATTACGGGATTCGAATGTGCTTGAGTTAAATAATCCTAGTCATTTGGTCCGAGGACTGCAGGCATAACTGGATTTAAGCTTTAAACACCAAAACTGCAACTGAGTGTTAACTAACCCAAATCATCTGGTCCGAGGACTACAGGCATGATTGGGTTTAAGTTTAAACACTATGGAGCTGTAACCGAGTGCTAACTAACCCAAATCATCTGGTCCGAGGACTACAGGCATGATTAGATTTAAGTTTAAACACTATGGAGCTGTAACCGAGTGCTAACTAACCCAAATCATCTGGTCCGAGGACTACAGGCATGATTAGATTTAAGTTTAAACACTATGGAGCTGTAACCGAGTGCTAACTAACCCAAATCATCTGGTCCGAGGACTACAGGCATGATTAGATTTAAGTTTAAACACTGTAGAACTGTAACCGAGTGCTAACTAACCCTAATCATCTGGTCCGAGGACTACAGGCATGATCGGATTTAAGTTTAAACACTATAGAACTGTAACCGAGTGCTAACTAACCCAAATCATCTGGTCCGAGGACTACAGGCATGATCGGATTTAAGTTTAAACACTATAGAACTGTAACCGAGTGCTAACTAACCCAAATCATCTGGTCCGAGGACTACAGGCATGATCGGATTTAAGTTTAAACACTATAGAACTGTAACCGAGTGCTAACTAACCCAAATCATCTGGTCCGAGGACTACAGGCATGATCGGATTTAAGTTTAAACACTTGAGCTAACGGTGTTAACTAACCCTAATCATCTGGTCCGAGGACTACAGGCATGATTGGATTTAAGTTTAAACACCTAAGCTAACGGCAAATGAGTGTTAACTAACCCTAATCATCTGGTCCGAGGACTACAGGCATGATTGGATTTAAGTTTAAACACTTGAGAGAGCGGTGAATGAGTGTTAACTAACCCTAATCATCTGGTCCGAGGACTACAGGCATGATTGGGTTTAAGTTTAAACACTTGAGAGAACTTTACGCGGCGAATCGGTATATCAACTGAAGGGAAGACTTGATTAATAAAAGTACCTCTTGAGGTTATTTACATTCCAAGGGCGAGGGATTACATGACTATCCAAATCTTCTAAGAAATACGCTCCAATACCGGCGCCTGAAGTGATGCGATATGGTCCCTCCCAATTGGGTCCCAATTTCCCCCAAGCTGGGTTCTTTGCGGTGCCCATAACTTTCCTCAACACCAGATCACCGGGCTCTAAAGGCCTCAACTTCACGTTAGCGTCGTAGCCTTGTCTGAGTTTTTGTTGGTAGTGTGCCAACCGAACCATTGCATTCTCCCTTCTTTCCTCAATTAAGTCTAAACCCTTCCGTAGCTGCTCGTCGTTGTCGGCTGGACTGAATGAGCTAGTTCTTAGTGTCGGGAACCCTGTTTCCAGAGGAATGACAGCTTCAGCCCCATAGGTCATCGAGAAAGGGGTCTCTCCAGTGGACCTGCGGGGCGTAGTTCTGTAAGCCCAAAGCACATGTGGCAACTCCTCTACCCATCTGCCCTTTGCATCGTCTAGCCTCTTCTTTAAGCCGTTCAGTATGACCTTGTTGGAAGCTTCTGCTTGGCCATTACCTTGGGGATAGGCTGGAGTGGAGTACCTGTTTGTAATTCCCAGCTCGCCGCAGTAATTCCTGAATGCCTTGCTGTCGAACTGTAAACCGTTGTCCGAGATGAGGGTGTGAGGAACTCCAAACCGTGTGACAATGTTTTTCCACACGAATTTTTGCACATCAACGTCTCTGATATTGGCCAGCGGCTCGGCTTCGACCCACTTGGTGAAATAGTCTGTTCCGACCAGGAGGTACTTCTTGTTTCCTGCAGCTTTGGGGAAGGGTCCCACAATATCCAAGCCCCACTGGGCAAAGGGCCATGGGCTAGACAGTGGATTGAGTTTTCCTCCTGGCTGGTGAATGTTTGGAGCGAAGCGTTGACATTGGTCGCATTTTTTGACGTACTCGTGTGCCTCCTTCTGCATGTTAGGCCACCAATAACCTTGGGTGAGGGCTCGGTGAGCCAAGGACCTGCCTCCGGTGTGGCTCCCACAGATTCCTTCGTGTAACTCTTCTAGCAGTGTCTCGGTCGCCTCGGGGTGCACACACAACAAATATGGTCCCGAATACGAGCGCTTGTATAGTTTCTGGTCTTCGGATAGCCAGAACTTAGTCGCCTTCCTCCGCATTTTATCGGCTTCGGCCTTCTCTTCAGGCAATATATCTTCTTTGATAAATTGGATCAACGGGTCCATCCAGCACGGCCCGACCCTAATCTGGTGGACTTGGACTCCTCCTGTCCTTGTCTCCGTAGGCCTGTGCAGGTCCTCGACGAGGATGACCCTCGGCAAGCCTTGTGCCGAAGAGGTGGCTAACGTGGCCAGGGAGTCAGCATGTGAGTTGCCACTCCTGGGGATGTGCAACAAACTGAAGAATTCAAACTCTGATTGTAGGTGTTTGACACGACCTAAGTATCCCTGCATTCTTTCGTCCTTTGCCTCGAATTCGCCTTGTACTTGACCTACTACCAATCTTGAGTCCGAGAACAGCTCCACGGATTTCCCACCCATTCTTCGGACCATAGTCATCCCCATGAGCAGAGCCTCATACTCTGCTTCATTATTCGTTGCCGAGAAGTCCAACCTTAGCGATTTCTCGATAGTGATCTTCTCGGGGGATATCAATACGAGCCCAACTCCAGAGCCTCTCTGGTTTGCCGCGCCATCGACATATACTTCCCAGTGGGAGGGATTCTGTTGAGAGACCATGCCAACTGATTTTTCATCCATGCCCGACGTGGGCTTCACCTCATCTAGCTGGGGCTCCGTGAACTCAGCCACCAAATCTGCGAGGACCTGTCCCTTGACCGACGTGCGGGGCATGTATCTTATATCAAAAGCCCCTAAGATTGTACCCCACTTGGCAATCCGACCGGTGTAATCGGCACTTCGGAGTATAGCTTTGAGTGGGAGTTGTGTGAGAACGATCACCGTGTGGGCTTGGAAGTAGTGTGGTAGCTTCCGCGTGCCAAGCACTACTGCTAAGATGGCCTTCTCTAGTGGCAAGTAGCGAATCTCAGCCTCGTGCAGGGACTTGCTTACGTAATAGACGGGCCTTTGTACGCCAGAGTCTGACCGTATCAACACCAAGCTCACCGCATAGGGAGCTACAGCGATATAGGCGAACAGTACCTCGTCGGGCTCAGGACTGGACATGATTGGTGGCCGAGACAGGTAATCCTTGAGTTGCTGGAACGCCAAAGCGCATTCCTCAGTCCATTCGAATCCCTTCCACTTGTTGAGTAGAGAGAAAAAGGGCCGACACCTGTCTGCCGATCTAGAGATGAACCGATTAAGGGCAGCCGTCATTCCAGTCAGTTTTTGAACTTCCTTGGGATTCCGAGGAGCTCGGAGGTTGTTGATGGCCTTTATCTGGTCGGGGTTAACCTCAATTCCTCTGTGGGTGACCATGTATCCCAAGAACTTGCCGGATCCCACCCCAAACGAGCACTTAGAGGCATTCAGTCGTAGCTTGTGTTTCCGTAGAACCTCAAAAGTACTTTCAAGGTCTTTCACATGCTCGGCTATAACTTTGCTCTTCACCACCATGTCATCTATGTAAATCTCGATGTTCTTGCCTAGCTGTGGTTCGAACATCCTCGTCATCATCCTCTGGTAGGTAGCTCCCGCGTTCTTCAGGCCGAACGGCATCACTTTATAGTGGTAGTTGCCAATAGGGGTGACGAAGGCAGTTTTCTTCTGGTCCTCCGGGGCTAACGGTATCTGGTGGTAGCCTTGGAAGGCGTCCAGGAAACTCATCCGAGGGTGACCAACAGTGGCGTCGACCAGTTGATCGATCTTCGGCATAGGGAACGGGTCTTTGGGACATGCCCTATTCAGGTCCGTGAAGTCCACGCATACTCGCCACTTCCCACTCTTCTTCCTTACCACCACGGTATTCGCTAGCCATTCGGGATAAAAAACCTCTTTGATAGCCCCAGCTGCTTTGAGTTTCGTCACCTCGTCCCTTACTGCGTCAGCGTGCTCCTTGGATGGGCGCCGGATAGGTTGCTGCTTGGGGGTGACCAGTGGATTCACCTTCAAATGGTGGCATATGAACTCCGGGTCTACCCCGGGGGCCTCGTAAGCACTCCAGGCAAACACGTCGAGGTTTTGCTTGAGGAACTCTATCAACTCCTCCTTCTCTTGAAGAGGCAGTTGAGATCCGACTTGGAAGAACCTGTCAGGATCATCCCCAATGACTACTCTCGTCAGATCCTCACACCGAGCGCTTTCATCCGATGCTTCATAAGGCACTCCCCGAGACTGTAGTTGCTATAAATCCCTCCCAACTACACCCGAGGATTCGGCTGGGGCCTCATGCTGAATGGCGGCCACCAGGCACTGTCTAGCAACAGATTGGTCTCCTCGGATTTCATGCACCTGTCCCCCTGAGAGATATTTGACCTTCTGGTGTAAAGTAGAGGGGACGGCCCCGAGTGCGTGAATCCAAGGTCTGCCTACGAGTGCCGTGTAGGGCGAATATGCGTCTACGACGACAAAGTCCAACTCCACAACCTCAGAGCCGGACTGCACAGGCAAGCGTATCCGGCCTTTCGGGATGACAGGCCTTCCTTCAAAGGTGAATAGCGGGGAATCGTACGGCGTCAGGTCCTGGGGTTTTAGGCCTAGCCCCTTGTAGAGGTCCGGGTACATTATCTCCACGGCACTGCCCTGGTCCACCATTACCCTCCTCACATCGTACCCTCCTATTCTGAGGGTGATGACTAGTGCATCATCATGGGGTTGGATGGTGCCAATCATGTCCTCGTCCGAGAATCCCATAACCAACGGGGCACCGGACCTAGCTCTCTTCGGTCCTCGGCTCGACTCCCCTGCGAGTGGTCGGCCTACCGACATAACTTTCAAAGGCCAGGACCCTGTTCTTCCCGGCGCAGCGAAGACGACATTTATAGTCCCAAGCGGTGGATTTGGGGGGTCGTCCCTACGCGGTCCCGAGCCTGTCTGCCCTCGGCCGCTGGAGTGGTGCAGAAGATGTTTCAATTTACCATCACGGACCAACTGGTCCAGGTGATCCCACAGACTCCTACAATCTTCCGTTGCATGCCCATGGTCCTGATGGTACTGGCAGTAGAGATTGTGGTTGCGCCTCTCGGGGTTTCCCACCATCTTATTCGACCACCTGAAGAATGATTCATTCTTAATCTTTTCCAAGACCTGATGCACTGGTTCTTTGAACACGGTGTTGACCGACTGAGGATTCATCGATCCTGATTGCCCGGCAAAATCCCTTCTCGGCTTATTGTAGTTGTACCGATCCGACCGCGAATCTCTCCTCCTGAGGGATAATCTTGTCCTTTCCCTTGCCCTGCTGCTGATCTTCTTCAACCCTCTTATACTTCTCTATGCGGTCCATCAGTTGACGCACGTTTGTGACTGGCTTGCCAGATAGGGATCCCCTCAAACCGTGGTCAGTAGGGAGGCCGAGCTTGAACGTGCTGAGGGCCATTGCATCGTTGTTGCCCTCCACCTCATTGAACATCTCCCAATATCTGTCTGAATACGTCTTCAAGGACTCGCCCTCCTGCATGGACAAGGATAGCAGGGAGGATAGAGGCCTGGCCACTCTTCGGCACGTAACAAAACGGGAGCCGAACGCCTGAGTGAGCTCCTTGAAGGAGTTGATGGAGCCCGCCTTCAAACCATCAAACCATCTCATAGCAACGGGCCCAAGACTGGAAGGGAAGACCTTGCACATCAGGGCTTCGTCTCTGGAGTAGACAGCCATCCTCTGGTTAAAATGGCTCACGTGCTCAACTGGGTCAGTTTTACCGTTGTAAACGGTGAACGTTGGCTGATTAAAGCGCCGAGGGAGTCTGGCCTCCTCTATCCTGCGCGTGAAGGGTGATCTAGATATCTGATTTAGAGCCCTGTTCATGGCATCATTCTCCATGTCCTTGTGTGATGGGCTCCTACGCTCCCTTTTACGATGGGACTCCTCTACATAGGTGTAGGACTCGCTAGCTGGTGTCTTGGACTTGTGTTGGTAAGAGACGTCGTGCTCGTCATCAATATCATCTTCAGAGTACGAGGAAGCCCGTTTCCTCTTTGCGTGTCGCAATTCCCTCTTTAGTTTTTCCACTTCCAGTTGTAAGTCACGGTTCTTCTCTGCATGGGACATGTGACTTCCGCTCTGCGAATGGCTCTGGCTAAGGCGCACGGTGTGTACACTGCCCTCACGGTTTTGTTTCCTCTCTAAGTTGATGACATGGTCCACGTGTTGGGATGCCCTGGATTCTGCTTGTTGCTCACCTTGTTCTGCCATCATCAACTGCTTATTCCACTCTTGCACAAGCTCTCCCCACAGACGGCGCCAATTGTAGGGTCCAATTCTGCTGCCCAAGCCCAATGAGGTATGGGTTTGGAGCCCACTGAACCCAAAACAATAAATTTGTAGAGAGTGGGTGAAAGAGCTAGGCTAGTAATGAAAAATAACAATATGAATCGGCATAGAAGATGGGGAAATTTGACTAAAAGAGTGCTCGGACAGTGATCAATGTCTCGTCCGAGGAGGCGATTTTCATTGATGAACTTAAGTTACAAATGTTGGAGCTACAGTAAAATTATGTGCTCTTTTTCTCTCTCTTGATTCTCCCCCCCTTCCTATCAGATACCTCTCTCTCTTATATAGTGCTGCCCTTCTCCATCTCCACCGTCCACTTGTTCACCATCTGTGCGCCCACTTGAGTGCATGTCCCATCAGACACCCCTTTTAGCCCTGTCTGAGTGGCGGTAGTTGAGGATGCACTGTTCAGGGGTCTTCTCCACATAAATGCGGCCAGGTGGGTAGGTGCAGAGCATTAAATGCGGTGGTTGAGGTCTGTCTCCTTGATATTTCTTTATCCCTGTCACCTTCTCACGTGTCCGAGGTCTCCTTTTTCCCTGACACTTGTTAGACAGACCGCTTGACACGCGCCGGTCTCCTCGGACGTGTGAGCATCTCCTCGGACGGTACACGTGCTCGTCTGCGGACATTCCCCTTTTACATGGGCCACTGGCTGCGTCTTGGCCTCCTCGGGCGAACAGTGGTCCTCGGATAGGGCCTTTGGCCCAATAAGTTGGGCTGGGCTTTTCTCCCCCACAACAACTTTTATTAAAAAATGAATATTTTCGTTAACTTGCCTTTTGAATTTCTGAGAAAAAAATTTTTGTTTTTATTTTGGTACGACAAAATTTATATATATATATATATATATATATTTATGAGTGTTCCTATAATAAATAAAAATATGATTATGAAATACATTATTTTTTATTAAATTAGTTTAAATTGTAAAAAAAAAAAAAAAAAAAAAAATTAATAAAACCATCATACAATAATTATCACGCTTAACACGCGGGTTCACGGCTAGTTATTAATAAAATAAAAATTTTGTCTATTATTTTCTCTAGTGGTTACTAGACCTATTATCTTGTGGATTTAAGGGACTCGTTGTAGATTCAAAGTTTCCACCAAAAACTAATAGTTTAATTTCTGTTACATAAAAGAGAATATGACGTGCGCTTTCTTCGGCTTCCTCAACTGATGTTGAGGAAGAATGACAAAAGTTACTCACTTAAGTCTCTTTCTTTCTTAGTAGACTAAAAGGTCTTTGCATGCGTATATTCAAAGTCTCTCCAATAGTCTGCCAATGAACAATCAATGTTCGATAGGACCACACGGGTCAACTCCAGCAACACGGTAGATTTATAATTTCAGAGTCAGTCCCAACCACCTTGCTGGCCAACTCTAGCAACACAGCTGTCATGATGTTTAAGACTACCCACCAATAATTCAGATTCAACATTGTCGCCTTGGTCGTGTAGGAAACTGTAGAATTTTCTTATATTGTTGAAGACCAAATCAAGGCATATCTTGTCGAAGAAAATCATTGGATTGGAATAAACCAAGAAATGGTTTGACAGAGGAATTTGTAGAATTTAAGAAATCAATTCAAAATTCAAAATTTTAATTGATTTGTGTATGTAAGTCCCATTATAAAGTAGGTTATATAATAATATATCATCATTAAAGTGAATAAAAAACATATAGCTAGCCTTTTAAGCTCTTGCTCGATGAATATAAGCCAAGTGAATGAATCAGGTAAACTCTCATTATCTATCTTATTTAGAAATGGAGATAGATTATTGTCTATAGGATAATAATAAAATGTTGTCAAATTAATATTATTATATACACTTCTATAATAAATCTTTTATAGCTGTAAATAATTTTTTTTGGTAATAAGTAGTTCTATTTGATATAGACAAAACACTATTGCTTCCTATATTCAGAGTAGCCCATAACAAAAGCTAGAGACTGCAAATACTTTTAACTAACAAATTATAGTTTTGTGATTCCCATAAACAAAATATGGGTTCAAATGCCCCCTTTGGCCCTCCCCTGCTTGTATCTTAAGAAAAAAAAAATAAAGCATTTGATTTTTATCTTTTTTGGAACATTTTTTTTATCCTCTCTCAATGGAAGTATGCGGAGTCATTTCCTCGCTCAAGCCAAGGGCCATTGACATATACATATATTTAATAGCATTTGAAGTAGAGATAGTCCGATATCCAATAATACTGTGGGCGTGTAGCACAAGGAATCTTAACAATATTGTTGTGCCAATTATTCTTGCAAACCATCCCATATTTGGGTTTTGAAGTACAACCACATTTTGCCATTGGCCTTAAAAGACTAGCTGAGTACTAACACTTGTTTAATGAAGGAACATATCCAGCTCAAATCCCCTCTATAACATTTCCTAAGAAAAAAAAATTACAAATACATTTTATACGGTACTAAGAAAAGAAGTCGGACTTGGAGGGATTGGGATATCTACAGTCCCTTTCAGCATTAGCAGAACCTTTTTCATCGAAGGACGAAGAGATGGCTCATCAAGAATGCACCAAAGTGCCACTTTAAATATTCTCTCCAATTGCCTTTTGTCAACATCCTTACCACTCACTAGTTTATCTAGCTCACGAGCCTCAAAGCAAGAGTATGCCCATTCTTCAAGAATAGCTTCTTCTTCAGGAAAACTCCAATCCACACTCTTTCTACAACATATAAGCTCCAACAGAACAATTCCGAAGCTGTATACATCTGCTTTGACTGTCACTGGCTGGTTTCGATGCCATTCTGGTGCAACATACCCCTTTGTTCCTCGAATACCTGTAAAGGTATTGGTTTGGTCCGGCTTTAGTAGCTTTGCCAATCCAAAATCAGAGATTTTTGGGCACCTATATTCATCCATGAGAATGTTTTGAGGCTTTATGTCACAATGAATGATTTGTGACTCGCACTCTTCATGGAGATAAAGAATTCCCTTTGCTATGTTGCGAGCAATTTCTATTCTTTCATCCCAACAAAGTTTTTTTTCAGGATTGAAGAGTATATCTGCAAGTGAGCCATTGCTCATGTACTCATATACCAAAAGCCTATTCTCTCCATCATGACAATACCCGAGCAGACGGACCAGGTTCTTATGGTGTGTTCTTCCAATAACTTTCATCTCGGTTTGAAACTCTTTCTCCCCCTCAGTCAACACTTTCTCTAGTCTTTTGACGGCTACGATCTTCTGACCATCACATATTGTTCCCTTGTAAACAGTCCCAAATGATCCTCTACCCAGCTCTTCCTTGAAACCATTAGTCATTTTCTCAAGATCAGAATAAGTAAATGATCTTAGAGAAACATCCATGCTTAAATCAACATTTCCACTATTAGAGAGCCTTCTATATGCTCGGACTCGATTTTTATAAATTGCAATTGCAGATATCACTGACATAATAAGTCCAAAAGCACCAAGTGAGATGCCCAGAATCATTATGTCCTTTCGAGAATATTTTTCACGTCCCAAGGGCTCAATTTTGTTTATGGTGGAAGTAGATATAGCTACCTTGATGAATGCAATAATGCTTACATCACTTAGTTCCCTTCCTCCAAATCTCAATGGAAGCCTTTGCTTTCGACAAGCTCTATCTCTGTACGTAGCGGCTTCACAATTACAATCCTTCAAACATGCTGCTTCACAATCGTCTTTGGACAATAATGTTAGGGAAGAAAAAGAATTATCTTCCCA
Organism: Quercus aquifolioides; assembly: GCA_019022515.1. Taxonomy (NCBI): domain Eukaryota; kingdom Viridiplantae; phylum Streptophyta; class Magnoliopsida; order Fagales; family Fagaceae; genus Quercus; species Quercus aquifolioides. The sequence continues at coordinate 37,475,603 of CM032336.1, read as the reverse complement.
TACAGTATTAGGTACTGCTTGCATGATATATTTCACACTTTCATCTTTGCTCATGCAACTTTCTGCAGTGAAATTCCTTACACAACCTGAGCTCCGATTTCTCTGGTCAACACTTGCAAAACCTGGAAGACATAAGCATTTAGCATCCAGATCATTCATAGTGCAAAACCCATTGAGACCGCACAGGCCCTTAGGGTCACACTTATTATTGGAAGATGGCCATATGACTGAGAAATTTCCATTCTTATCCAAATTGTGTGAGTATAGCCTGAAGATCCCATCGGCATCAATTCGCATAAAATACACTACATCTTTTGTTGGATATCCGCCTTGAGTCAGATTTTTTAAGGTTGTGCCGGTGGAATTGAGCAAGTAAAGACGACCATCATCATCCAGACATAGTGAAACATTACTGCCTATTCCATTTGTTCCAGAAGCCCAATAAGAATATTCAGCCGTATCTGAGGTTTGCACTGGGTACTGCACAAGGTTTCCATCCGTCTGCATTTTCAGACGAAATATTCCTGTCGATTGATCAGATTCTGAAACACTTGAAAACAACTCCTTTCCAGCTGTGAGACGCTGACCTTGTAAGAGGGTATTCGTTGGGGATTCAAAACTTCGCCATATAATCTTCTTATCAGAATTATAGAGAACAAAGTTTCCCGAATCAAGCATTGATGCTGATGCTGCACGTCCAGGAGGAATGGCAATGTCCGTCTCTTCGCCTTGTGCCGATTGCATGATGAGTCTACCATCACTAGTGAAATTCAATGTAACACTAGCGAGAGCTGGAGGTTCGTCTCGGTTGGCTGTCCAGACTACTGTCTTTACAGGAATCCCAGCAAAAAAAACTCCAACAGCATAGCCATTGGCTTGTTGGTAGAAGCCAAAGGCATAGAAACCAGATTGTGACTGCCATGAAGACTTGGAGGTAGGTGTTAAAGAAGAGCCAGGGTTTACAATGGACTCCCCTTTTTGAGCTTCGGTAGTGATAATTGCTGAGAGAAAAATAAAAAACAAGAGACTTGCCATTACTAGAAAATAGCTAGTTCTCCCTGTTATTCTATCACTCTGTTTGCAAATGAAATGTGACTCACACAGCTCCGTATATAGTCAATAAAAAACAAGAGACTTGCTATTACCGAGTTATGATGTTGTCTTGAGTATTATTATTCTATATATATATATATATATATATATATATATATATATATTTGGAAGGTGTTTGGAAGGAAATAGTTAAAAAAAAAAAATTAAAAAGAAAAGGAAGAAGCATTCTTGAGTATATATCTATCCTAAGGATGAAAAGGCACAACTTGTGTATATTCAAAGAACTTTGCATATAGTGGGTTCCAGTTAACTGAAATGTGACTCACACAGCTCCGTATATAGTCAATAAAAAACAAGAGACTTGCTATTACCGAGTTATGATGTTGTCTTGAGTATTATTATTCTATATATATATATATATATATATATATTTGGAAGGTGTTTGGAAGGAAATAGTTAAAAAAAAAAAATTAAAAAGAAAAGGAAGAAGCATTCTTGAGTATATATCTATCCTAAGGATGAAAAGGCACAACTTGTGTATATTCAAAGAACTTTGCATATAGTGGGTTCCAGTTAACTGAAGTGGTAAAGTCTTTGATGGTTGTATAAAAGATCTGGGGTTCAATCTTCGACTACACCAAAAACTAATTGGTGTTATTAATCTATATATATAATAATAGGTAAAGCTGAAAGAAAATTCAATTGGAATTAAATTAGAATCTAATTTTACGTCATGTGTCGCATCTAATAGTTTTTAAATTTTTGTTCAATGTGAGTTAATTTAATGTAAAAATTGGATTTTAATTAGAGTTTAATTTTATGCCATGTGTTCCATCTAATCTAAGTTTTTTTAATTTTTGTGTCAAATGAGTTAATTTGGTGTAAAAAACGAGGTGTCCAATATAAGTAAACTATAAAAAAAATATAATTTTTGAATGATTTTATATTTATGAGTCTTTTATTTGTATAACTAAAAACAATTCAAGTTTATAAGTTATATATATATATATATATATATATATTAATAGCCAAATCTAAAAGAAAATTCAATTAAATTTTAAACTGGAGTCTAATTTTGCACCACGTGTCTCATCTAATTTTTAAATTTTTGTTCAAGTGAATTATTAAGTGCAAAAATTAAAAAGTCTAAATTCAATTAGATTCTAAATTGAATTTTAATTGGAGTTTAATTTTGCGCATGTGTTCCATCTAATTTTTTAATTTTTGTGGCAAGTAAATTATTGAATGCAAAAAGCAGAAGAGTCTAGATCTAATTAGATTCTAAATTATATATATGTAATTGTGATTGTTTTTAAATGTATCCATGCATATGCATAGGGTTACATAGGCAAAGCTGAGAGAAAATCTAATTAGATTTCAAATTAGAATTCAAATTAGAGTCTAATTTTGTGCCAAGTGTCTCATATAATCTAAGTTTTTAAATTTTTTGCCAAGTGAGTTAATTCTATGTAAAAATTAGATTTCAAATTAGATTTCAATTCTATGTGTGGGCTTTTTATACTCTTTCATGGCCTCTAGCCATTGGAGTAGTTATGGAGATCTTAATGCTCCTTCTGGTAACGTTTGGGGGTAGTGAATGTGGCATCAATGTGCTCCAACGGTCCGTACAATTGGCCTTCTAACCGTTCTAGGTTTAATTGGCTGCATTGAATGACCTAAATGTCTTCGTCAGTAACGTACATGATCATCTTGTCACTTCTGAGGGTGTATTCATCCGTGAATGATATCGTCGGTGTGGGACGGACTCGTCAGTCCCGTCAGTTGCCCCCGGATTCTATGTTTGTCATGTCCTTGACGATTATAGAATTTGAAGGGTTTTATGTTGTAGGTGACTCTTGGGGTTCCGTTCCGCATTAAGTGCGAAGTGACGGCGCTCCACAGAACGTGGCACACGTGGCGTGTGCTGGCTGGTGGAGTTAATGTCCGAATAATGGGGACTATTGGGCTTCCCGCTGGTTTTTCAGTTTCCCAAGCCTTATTTTTAAACTTCCTTTCTTCTCACTCTTCCTTTTCACTTTTCTCAAGAACCTCCACTCATTTCTCTGGGTATCTTCTCCGCCAACCTTTCTCTGCAACTTTCCTCCCAGCTGGTGCGTCGTCGGCGACGGTTCTCTTCTTTGAGGTGTGTTCCCCACTCATTCCTTCTCATATTTTGTCTGTGTAATTGGTGGTGGATCTCTGATTTTTTCCCATCTTTTTTCTTTTCGTGTTTGGTCTGCCGGGTTTTGGGATTTCTAGGCTTTTTTGCGTTTTTCTGGTTTACTTATGGTTGGTAGTTCTGAGGTTAGGATGGCTTGCCTCTCCATATCGTTTCTTTTTGCTCGATTAGGGGGTTCGTTGGGAAATTTTCCACACCTTGAAAACTTCGTTTACGAAGGTAGTTGCCTGGCTGTGGTGTTGGCTGATCTTTTGCCGTTGCTTCGTCAGTCAATAGACTGGTTCGATAATTTGGTGAGAGAGGGTAGAATGGCATCTGAGGTCAGATCCAGTGAGCTCGAGACTGGGTTATCGTCTAGCGGTAATCCAGTGGAGGAAGACACAGCCGTCTCCACGCCTCGAGAAGTTAGGGCTTTTTATGCTCTAAAGGAGGAGTGTGGTTTGGACGCCGACGCGCTAGGTAGGTTCAAGGACAGGTTTCAGTTCCCAGAACGAGTTAGGGTTCGTCTGCCTAGCGAGGCAGACCGAGCCTGTCACTTCTTTCCTGGGGAGATTTGTTTCTACGAATCTGCCTTCGTCTGTGGATTGAGGTTTCCCGTCCACCCTTTCTTGATGGAACTCTTGGACCATTTAGGTATTGCCCCCGGGCAACTTATGCCTAATTCGTGGCGGATTTTGGTTAGCTGTATGGTGATCTGGTTGGCCGCTAATGACGGGGATATGCTTAGGATGGACGAGCTTGTCCATATGTACCGTTTAAAAGCATCGAAGGAGTATGGGTATTACGAATTGGTGCCCTGGGAGAGAAGAACCAGGATCGTCAAGGGTTTACCGTCGTCCTTCAAGTACTGGAAGTCCAGATTCTTTTTTGTGTCTGGGGATAATTTTGAGACTGCCTCTAGAGGGGTTTGGGGTGATATCCCAAGGTTGCGTCGTCGGTGGGAAACCTCGACTTTAGGTGCGTCGATATCCATCCTCGTCCTTTGAATTTTGTTGTGTTTTCTTCCATGGCTTATTAACATCTCTCTTTCTTTTTTTTCTTTTTCAGCTAAGAAACGACCCAAGCTCAAGAGTAGGTATAGAGAAAGGGTCCAGAAGGCGATTGATTATGCACTGACGATTGAGAGCTGGGACAAGCTTGTCGACCCCGTAACACTAGCCTTCTACTGCCTCGGCCCTGATCCCTCTGAAATCGTCCTTCGTAACCTTGATATTGAAGGAAAAAAGAGTAAGTGTTATATTCGTCGGTACTCACCTTTCTTCTTCCCTTTTTTTTTTTTTTTTTTTTTTTTTTTTACTTAGTGTTTTTCCCTTGCAGAGATGACGACCAAATTTAATAAGGGTATGTACGCGAAGATGAGGTCCAAGAAAGACGAGCCTCTGTCGAGTCTGGGAGCGAAGAACGTGCGCGTCACTGGGAGGGGAAGTCATGCTACTCCAACCCCCTCCGTTCGTCCAATCGTTTCCGCGGGTGAGGCGACGAGAATGGCTTCTCCTACGGTTTCTGTGGAGGAAATAGGTGGCACTCCTGTCTCAAAAAAGCCGCGGCTGACTGAAAAGGGGAAGGAGAAAACTGCTTCTCGTCCGTCTACCCTGTGGAATGACGAGAAGATGGCCGTAGATCGAGCCCACGAAGCAGTGACATCTGCGAACTTGAGGGCTTTGTCTGGCGTCTCTTTCAATGAGATCGCGGCTCGTCAGGTTCACAAGCTCGTTCAGGTGCTAGGGGAGAGTTTGCATCTTTCTTCTGAGTTTTTTACTCAGGAAGCCAAGGTGGCGTCTATGACGTCTAGGATGGAGGTCTTGGAGGCGGAGAACTCGTCGCTGAAGAAAGACCTTATTGCTTCCATGGGTGAGAACAACACTCTGAAGGAGCAGGTCAAGAAGCTGAACGACGACCTCCGTGTTGAGCGCCAGTTGACTAAGGAGAAGGACGAGCAACTCCTTGGGGCCAGGGAAAGTCTCAAGACCATAGTACTGTGCTCTTCAGCTGGTATTTCAAGGGTTTCGAGCTCCTGAGGAGGTACCTCGTGAAGCACCCTTCGGGGGTGAATATGGAGGAGCTGGACCTGGAGGAGGTGGATCAGGAAATGGCTGCAGATGAGGCTGCCCGACCTCCTGCTCCTGAGCCTGAAGCTTCTGTGGATGCTCCTGCTGACGATGCCCCTGGTGACGAGGCTCCTGCTGACACAGCTCCTGTTGACGCCGCACCTGCTGTCGATGATGCTGCTCGAACCTGATACTTAGAAAATTTTTTTTCTTTCTTTTTGGATACCCACCATGTTTTGGGTTTGTTGTGTTTATCTAATTCTCCAACAATTAATCTATTTTAAGAACGAAGTTTTTGGCTCAGTGATTATGGGTCTTGTAGAAACACTTTGTAAATTGCCCGTTGCTTTTGGGCTTTTTAATTTAATTTACATCCGTGTACTTATTTATGCTTGTGTTTGCCTGGTTGTCGTTTGCAATACGCTCGTCTATGTAGGTTCAATCCCTTAACCTTGTAGGTATCGTCATTGTTAGTAACTTACATCCATTCTATGTGGAATCTTGTTACTTAGCCTTGTTTGGCTTCTCTTGAACCATTTTTATAGTCGTCAGTAACTTACATCCGTCAAGGCGGAATCTTGTTACTTAGCCATTTTTGGCTTTTTGTGACTTACACCCGTTTTTAGGGACCTTAGTCATCGTCAGTAACTTACATCCGTCAAGGCGGAATCTTGTTACTTAGCCATTTTTGGCTTTTTGTGACTTACACCCATTTTTAGGGATCTTAGTCATCGTCAGTAACTTACATCCGTCAAGGCGGAATCTTGTTACTTAGCCATTTTTGGCTTTTTGTGACTTACACCCATTTTTAGGGATCTTAGTCATCGTCAGTAACTTACATCCATCAAGGCGGAATCTTGTTACTTAGCCATTTTTGGCTTTTCGTGACTTATACTCAACTAGACCTGCTCACAGAGAAACATTAGCTGGATAACATCTTTATTAACTTAAGTAATGAATACATTTCGATTGTAACTTCTATTGATGGTATTTCTTCAAATGTTCAATGTTCCACGGCCTCGGGAGTCTTCGTCCGTCCAGGGTTTCCAGGTGGTAGCTACCTTGCCTGGAGTAATGGACGACTCGGTACGGTCCTTCCCATGTGGGGCCGAGCTTCCCTTGAGTAGGGTCTTTGGTTGCTGGGGTTACTTTTCGCAGGACGAGGTCTCCAATGTCAAGTCGCCTGAGTTTCACCCTTCTGTTGTAATAGTCCGTCATCTTTTTCTGGTAATCCGTCACTCTGCTGCAAGCTTTGTCTCTTACTTCATCTAGACAGTCCAGGTTGAATTGTAGACGATCATTATTGGCTTCCTCGTCCAACATCTCTCGCCTGGTGCTAGTTACTCCTACTTCGACCGGGATTACTGCTTCAGTTCCGTAAGTAAGCCTGAACGGGGTTTCTCCCGTCGGGGTTCTTGCTGTTGTTCTGTAGACCCATAAGACATTGGGCAATTCTTCTGGCCAGGCACCCTTCGCGTCGTCCAGCTTAGTTTTTATGATCTTGAGTAGCGTACGGTTTGTCACCTCCGTCTGTCCGTTCGCCTGCGGATGTCCTGGCGATGAGAACTGGTTCTTGATTCCCAATCCTGAGCAGAAATCTTTGAAGCCTTGGCAGTCGAATTGTCGTCCGTTATCTGATATGATCGTCCTTGGAATTCCGAACCTGCAAACTATATTCTTCCACACGAAGCTTCGGATTTTTGCTTCGGTGATGGTCGCCAGTGGCTCTGCTTCAACCCATTTAGTGAAATAATCAATAGCAACTAGTAAGAATTTTACCTGACCTTTGCCTAGGGGCAGTGGGCCAACGATGTCGATTCCCCATTGTGCAAATGGCTAGAGGGATGTTATCGTCGTCAGTCTTTCTGCTGGAAGTCGTTGGACATTCCCGAACCGCTGGCATTTGTCACATCTCTTGACGAACTGCATTGCGTCCGCCTGCATGGTAGGCCAGAAGTAACCTGTTCGAAGAACTTTGCTTACCAGGGATCTAGGGCCAGCATGGTCTCCACAGATTCCTTCGTGTATCTCTTCCAGGATGTACTTGGCTTCCTCTTCACTAACACACTTCAAGTAGGGCATGGAGAAGCCTCTCTTGTAGAGGGTATCGTTGAGAACTGTAAATCTGGCTGCCCTCTTTTTAATCTTTCTAGTCTCGTCTGTATTCGGAGGAAGGTGCCCGTCCTGGAGGAAGGATATGATGGGCGTCATCCAGCTATCTTTGTTCTGGATTGAGAACGTTGGAACTTCTTCGATGCTGGGACATTTCTGGATTTCCATCTTCAGGTCCACGTTCGTTGATCCATCTCCTGACGAGGCTATCTTCGAGACTTCATCTGCCTCCATATTCTGGCTCCTCGGTATCTGTACGAACTCCACTTCATCGAACTCTTGGGTTAAACGCTTCGTCAGCTTGAGATACTTCTGCATTCTTTCTTCCTTTGCTTCATATTCTCCCCGGATCTGCCCTATTACCAGTTTTGAATCATTTTGGACTAGTAGGTTCTTAGCCCCGAGCTCCTTTCCGAGTCTCAATCCCGTCAGAATCCCTTCATATTCTGCCTCGTTGTTGGTGGCCGGGAATTTTAGTTGAACACCGTACTTCAGTACCTCTTCTTCTGGGGTGACTATGACGACCCCTGCTCCCCCCTGATTTCGAGCTGACGAACCGTCGGTCTGTATCGTCCATCTTTCGGCCTCGCTGGCGCGATTATCTTCATTCGGGGAAGTGAACTCGGTGATGAAATCTACCAGGGCTTGTGCTTTAATGGCTGTCCTGGGATGGTACTCGATGTCAAATTGGCTGAGTTCAATTGCCCATTGGACCATTCTTCCTGCTGCTTCGGGCTTGTTCATGGATTTTTTGATAGGTTGGTCCGTCATCACCAGGATGGGATTTGCTTGGAAATATTGTCTTAGTTTTCGGGAGGCCACAATCAATGCAAATGCAATCTTCTCAATCTTTGGATACCTGGACTCAGCCCCTTGGAAGGCTTGGCTGACGTAGTAAACCGGAAGCTGCTTCTTGCCTTCTTCTCTGATCAGGGCTCCACTGACGGCCGTATTTGATACTGCTAAATACAGATATAAATTCTCACCTTCTTTGGATGGGCTTAGGAGGGGTGGATTACTCAGGTAGCGTTTGAGCTCTTGGAAGGCTGCTTCGCATTCGTCCATCCAAGCAAAAGCTTGTTTTAAGGTTTTGAAGAAAGGTAGGCACTTGTCCGTAGCCCTAGAGACGAACCTATTGAGGGCTGCAATCCTTCCAGTAAGCTTCTGGACTTCCTTGACGGTCTTAGGTGATGCCATGTCGATTATGGCTTGCACCTTCTCCGGGTTTGCCTCTATTCCTCTCTAGGACACCATGACTCCCAGGAATTTGCCTGAAGCTACACCAAAAACGCACTTACTAGGATTCAGCTTCATTTGGTATTGCCTGAGGGTAGCAAATGTCTCATTGAGGTCGTCCAGATGAGCCAGCTCTTCTTCACTCTTGACGAGCATATCATCCACGTATACTTCCATATTCCTGCCTATTTGCTTGTTGAACATTCTGTTCACCAATCTCTGATACGTAGCACCTGCATTTTTCAATCCAAATGGCATTACCTTATAGCAATACAGCCCCTGGCTTGTGATGAAAGCAGTCCTCTCTTGATCTTCGTCAGCCATTCTTATCTGGTTGTATCCCGAGAAGGCGTCCATGAACGTCAACAACTTATGTCCGGCAGTAGAGTCCACAAGCTGGTCAATCCTTGGCAGGGGGAAACTATCCTTCGGGCACGCTTTATTCAAGTCTGTGAAGTCCACATACATTCTCCATTTTCCATTCGCCTTTTTAACGAGGACGACGTTCGCAAGCCAATCAGGGTAGTAGACCTCCCGGATGAATCCCGCCTTCAATAGTTTATTAACCTCGTCTGTGACCGCCTGATCTCGTTCTGGAGCAAATACCCTTCTCTTCTGCTTGACGGGCTTCTTCTCGGGATCCACGTCCAGTTTGTGCTGGATGATTTCTGTGGATATACCAGGCATGTCCTCGTGACTCCATGCGAAGATGTCTTGGTTTTCTTTTAGGAACTGGACTAGCCTTGACTTCATCTCGAGGCTTAGCGTCATCCCTATCCTTGTCGTCTTGGCGTTCTCTTCTTCGTCCAGCTTCACTGTTTCTAAAGCTTCTATTTTTTCTTCTTCCTTCTCTTCAATCGTCCAAGTATGGTTTTCTTTTGCGGCCAAGACGGCCTGGTAGCATTCTCTGGCTAAGATCTGATCGCCTTTTACTTCTCCAACCCCGTTGTCCGTTGGGAATTTTACCTTCAGGCAGTAGGTGGACGTGGCTGCCTTCCATTTGTTGAGCGTGGGCCTTCCAATGATCACATTGTAAGACGAGGGACAGTCTACCACTAAAAAGTCTATCTGGCGAGTCAATTGCTTCGGGTAGGTCCCCACTGTTACTGTCAACGTCACTATGCCCTTGGGATATACTCTGTCTCCACTGAAGCTGACGAGAGGGGTGTCAAACGGATGCAGTTTCTTTTGATCTAACTTGAGCTGCTGAAATGCTGGGAGGTAGATGATATCTGCTGAGCTGCCGTTGTCCACGAGGATCCTTTTGGTGTTGAATCCTTCTATGGTCAACATTACAACTAACGGGTCAGTGTGGGGCTGCTTTACTCCTCTGGCATCTGCTTCATTAAAAGACATATCTTTATCTGTCCGTCGCTGTTTGGACGGAGGTATCATGTAGACACTGTTCACTTGCCTTTGATGGGCCTTCCTGAGGGACTTGAACGACCCTCCGGTGATGGGTCCTCCTGTGATCGTCTGTATCTCCCCGATCACGTTCTGTGGTGGTTGGGATTGACGGCTACCATCCCTGGACGAGGATTCATGCTGGTTCTTGTTTCCGTCTTGAAATTTACCGTATTCTCCCTTTTTCACAAACTTCTGTAATTTCCCCTTCCGTATCAACTCCTCTATCTGTTCCTTCAAGTCTCGACAGTCTTCGGTGTAATGGCCGTGATCCTTGTGAAATCGGCAATACTTATTCTTGTCGTGGACGTTAGGAGACGAATGCAATGGCCGTGGCCACTTAAGGTAATGTTCGTCCTTAATCTGCGTTAAGATTTTGTCAACAGGCATAACAAGGGGAGTAAGTTTTACCGTCCTTGGATCTTTATCGTCTCTCCTTCTGTTACCGTCATTGGTCCGACGATCCGGGCGCTCTCTCTTTTGTCCCCTACGTTCGTCATCCTTCCTTCCTCTGTCTCCTGGCTTTTCTGTATCTTTTATGGCTGCCAGTGCGTCTTCAGCGTTCATGTACTTCTATGCTTTTATGAGCATTTCTGCCATTATTCTTGGAGGGTTCTTCGCAAGTGAAGCCACGAGATCCCTGGACTTTAGACCCGCTTTGAAAGTCGTCAGCTGCACCTTATCGTCTGCTTCGTCCACCTCTAGGGTTTCCCTAGTGAAGCGCTTAACGTATGACCGCAGGGTTTCTTTTTCTCCTTGCCTGATGGTAAGCAAATAATCTGCTGGCCTCTTGGGACGCTGTCCTCCGATGAAGTGCCGTAAGAAGGCGTTACTCAATTGGTCAAAATTGTCAATGGACGATGTTGGCAGCTTGGTGAACCATTCCCTTGCAGCTCATTTAAAGGTAGTAGGGAAGGAACGACACATTATCTCGTCAGGAGGCTGCTGGAGCTCTAGAGTCGTTTTGAAGGTGTTGAGGTGATCTTGTGGGTCCTTGAGCCCGTTAAACGGTTCCAATTGTGGCAGTCTGAACTTCGACGGTACTGGGCATCCCAAGACCGCGACTGTGAAAGGCGAATCTGTTGCCCTCACCAACCTACCCACACTCTGGTCTGTTTTCTCCCTGATGGCATTTTTCAATTCGTCCATCTCTTTCCGTATTTCCTGAAGAAGATTTGAATTCTGATCTCCTAGAGTTGTAGACCTTGGATGACCACTCCTCCTGTTACTATTTCCCTCGTCCTCCATGTTGTTTTTGGACCGAATCTCCTCCTATTGAATCTGTAATTTCATCTCCTGATTTTGCTTAGTGAGCTCCTCGACAGCGGCTGTGAGAGCTTGAACCTGCTGGGCTAAGGCCGCGGAATCTTGGTTGGATTCCATCTGAAAATAATAGTTGATTGGAAATTATTTTCTTGAGTCAGAGCACGAAAGCGTCTTCCCCACAGAAGGCGCCAAACTGATGAGACGTAAGCTCGTCAGTCAATCGTCAGATGGAAGCAACCTCCAGCCTACAAAGGTGGTCACCGGTGTGGTGCCTGCCACAGCGCCTCCGATGCTAAAGTTAGTATCAATTGCTATTTGAGAATGAACAATATAGAAAATAACAGAGCAAAAGAGATCTCTCAGTGTGTATGTACCTTGTCATTGGCAATGTGTGGGCTTTTTATACTCTTTCATGGCCTCTAGCCGTTGGAGTAGTTATGGAGATCTTAATGCTCCTTCTGGTAATGTTTGGGGGTAGTGAATGTGGCATCAATGTGCTCCAACGGTCCGTACAGTTGGCCTTCTAACCGTTCTAGGTTTAATTGGCTGCATTGAATGACCTAAATGTCTTCGTCAATAACGTACATGATCATCTTGTCACTCCTGAGGGTGTATTCGTCCGTGAATGATATCGTCAGTGTGGGACGGACTCGTCAGTCCCGTCACAATCAAATAAGAAAATAACTAATTTATGAATGCTTTCAGGAATGTACGTATTATACCTTTACAATTTTTTTTTTAATTTTTTTATTTTTAGAATCAGTTGGATTACAATCAATGACTCAAAAAAAGATAAATTCTAAGTGTAAGTTGCTCTCTCTCTCTCAAACAAATGGTACTAATATAGACATTTGCTTGGTGTGGCAGGAAATATTTACTGGGGATTGAAATATAGCATGAAAGGATGAATCAATCATTATTAAAACACTAATATCATCTATGGATTAAAATTTTCCCTAAATAAGTTGAGCTTAATACATGACATTTTTATGATAGACAGTGCGGAGACATGTTTAAAATCATGATCATATATTCTAATACCGTCAAACCGTGATAAATTGAAGAGGGAATGATTAAACCTCACTTTCTTTTGTTCCATTTCTCTCTCAGCTTGATTTGATTAGGTTCACTAGTAACTCTTCATCAGAAAAATGTACCTTACTCGGGAGCACTATTTATTAGAGAATTTGGGTTCTAGTAATGGAAAATAATAAAGAATAAGTAATTAATAGGGAATAGTTGTCCTAGATGTGCTGAATCTGATTATTGGTGATTGTGAATTGGCACATTTGCCAAGTAGGACAATGCAATCTTGATCAATAAGCCTGAATGAATTAAACTGTTGGGAAATTTAAACTCCAGTTAATAGAATTAATAAGTTTTAAATACAAGTTGTTAATTAGATTTATTATGTTTTTCAAAAAAAAAAAAAAAGATCTATTATGAATAATCATTGTTTAAACAAACAAACATCAATATCATATCAATATCATGCACAGCGGAATAGTAAATAAGACAAGATATGATAACTTAGGAAAACCAATGAAACAAACTAATTTCACAATAAAAAACCTGGGAGGAAACCTTCTAGTAAAAAACGTGGGAGGAAACCTTCCCAAAAAGAAATCCACTATAATAAAGAGAAGTTTCAGATCTAGTATAAAAGTTTTTTCCCTAGACTCTACAATCCCAATAAATGAACTTACAGCAGAAACCTTCTACTGCTTTAGAACCTCTGAACTCTTCAATATATGAACTCTCCACCCACAATCACAATTGGAACCTCCAATTGACTTCAAGAACCTCTTGAAGGTTTTCCTTATAATAGCAAGTCTGTGGTGGTTGCTATGACTTCAGCTTCTTCACCAGTGGAATCTTCAGTTCTACTTTGAAACTCTTTGATTTGGTGGAATAGAGAAAACTTGGTTACAAAACCCTAGCCGCATAAACAGAGTGTTTCTCTCTTTAAAAAGCTTTCTAATAGATGGCTTATGATGCACTTTAAATACTGGTTCAAACAGATCTCAATTCGGGCTTCAAACGAATAAGTTATGGACTTTTTCGCGTTGCTGATTTTTGCTGATCAGCGAAACTCGATCTATTGAGCTGCTATTGAGCTTCTATCGAGATCAAAATCTCGATCTATCATGCTACTATCGAGCTTCCATCGAGAGGTATCGAGCTTCTATCGAGAGGTATCGAGCTGCTATCGAGGTATATGCTGAAAATGTGTTTTTCTTCTTGAGCAAACTTTGTGTCTTCAACTTGGTCTTCAATTACAACTTTAAGACACATTGAAACTCAATAAAAGACACATAATTTGGCATGGTTTGACAATACCAAAACACATGAACCTAACATAAACGAAGAATGGCTACTTTGGGAGGTGGCTTAGTTGTAAGAAGTTCTTGTAATCTATCACACCTATAAAGTACAGGACTTGTAGATTTGAATAATGGCAAGTCCCATTAGTGCTTTGATGGTTCCACGTCATAATGCAATGCAGGAGGATTAAGTGGTGAGGGGGTAGTGACTGCACCTACTTCATCCAAATGATTTTGGCCGGTAGAATGCTTATAAGGGTCAGTTAACATCTGTAAGACTCAAATTTTACAAAATAACTAGATCATTGATTCTAATAATAGATAGAGCAAAGGGTCCAATTCAGATCCAGTTTTGGATTTAAAAAAGGGTTCAAGTAGCATAACACATTTTACATAGTACAAGGGACTCAGGAAAAAAATAAATACAAACACATTCTACACTATACTAAGAGAAGAAGTTGAAATTGGAGGGATTGGGATATCTAAAGTCCCTTCCAGCATTAGCATAACCTTTTTGATTGTAGGACGAAGTGATGGATCATCAAGAATGCACTAGAGTCCCACTAAAACCATTCTCTCCAATTGTCTTTTGTCAACCTCCTTACCACTCACTAGTTTTCCTAGCTCATTCACCTCAAAGCAATGATATGCCCATTCTTCAAGTATAGCTTCTTCTTCAGGAAGATTCCAATCCACATTCTTTCTACAACATATAAGCTCCAATAACACAATCTCAAAACTATATACATCTGCTTTGACTGTAACTGGTTGTTTTCAATGCCAACTCTGGTGCAACATACCCCCTTGTCCCTCGGATGCCCATAAAAGTGTTGGTTTGGTCTAGCTTTAGTAGCTTTGCCAATCCAAAATCAAAGATTTTTGCACACCCATATTCATCTATGAGTATATTTTGCGGCTTTATGTCACAATGAATGATTTGTGACTCACACTCTTCATGGAGATAAAGAATTCCTTTTGCTACGTTGTGCGCAATTTCAATTCTTCCATCCCAGCAAGGTTGTTTTTCAAGTTTGAAGAGTATATCAGCAAGTGACCCATTGCTCATGTACTCATATACCAATAGCCTATTCTCTCCATCATGACAATACCCCGGTAGATGGACAAGGTTCTTGTGGTGTGTTCTACCAATAACTTTGATCTCAGTTAGAAACTCTTTTTCCCCTTCTGCCAATGCTTTCCCTAGTCTTTTGACGGCTACAAGCTTTTGACCATTCAATATTGTTCCCTTGTACACGGTCCCAAATGATCCTCTACCTACCTCTTCCTTGAAATGATTAGTCATTTTCTCAATATCTAAATAAGTAAATGATCTTAGAGAAAAATCCATGCTCAAACCAACATTTCAACTATTACAGACCCTTTTATATCCCCAGACACAATTTCTATAAATCACAATCCCAAAAATCATTAACATAATGAGTTCGAAAGCAGCAAGTGAGATGCTTATAATCAGTATGTCCTTTGGATGCTTTTTTTGGCTACCCATGGGCACAATATCATATATAATGGAATGGAAAGAGAATTATTAAATTCCCATTCACTATTGGATATTGGTTCCATGGTATATGTGATACTTCCGTCTTTGCTTTTGCAACTTTCTGCAGTGAATTTCCTTTCACAGCCTGAACTCCATTTCTCTTGGTTAACACTTGCAAATCCTGGAATGCACGAGCAATTGGCTTTGTCTTCGCCAATATTAGTACAAAACCCATTGAGTCCACACAGGCCCTTAGGGTCACACTTATTATCAGAAGATGCCCATATCTCTGACCAATTCCCATTTTTATCCAAATTGTGAGTATAGCCTGAAGATCCCATCAGCATCAATTCTCATGAGATAGACTGTATCATTTGTCAGATATCTGCGTTGAGTCAGATTTGTAAGGGATGTGACGGTGGAATTGGGCAAGTAGAGATTCCCATAATCATCAAGACATAGTGATACATCACTTCCTTGTCCTTCTGTTTGTGAATGCCAGTAAGCATTATTAGATGAGTTTGGCGATCCCACCGGCACCGGGTACTACACAAGAAGTCCATCTGTTTGCATCGCCAGACGAAATATTCCTGTTGATTGATTAGACACTGAAGCACTCGAAACCAACTCTTTTCCAGCCGTGAGGCACTGACCCTGTAAGAGGGTATTGGTTGGATTATCAAAACTTTGCCATATATATAATCTTCTTATTAGAATTTTAGAGAACAAAGTTTCCCGAATCGAGCATTGATGCTGATGTTGCATGTTCAGGAGGAGTGGCAATGGCCATCTCTTCGCCTTGTGCCGATTGCATGATGAGTCTACCATCACAATGAAATTCAATGAAAACTAGCGAGAGCTGGAGGTTTGTCTCGGTTGGCTGTCCAGACTACTGTCTTTTCAGGAATCCCTGCAAGAAAAACTCCTGTAGCATAGCCATTGGCTTGTTGGTAGAAGCCAAAGGCATAGAGACCAGAGCGTGACAGCTATGAAGACTTAGAGGTAGGTGTTAAAGAAGAGCCAAGGTTTACATTGGATTCCCCTTGTTGAGCTTCTGTAGTGAAAATTGCTGAAAGAAGAAGAAAAAGTAAGATAGTTGCCATCAGTGGACAATTGCTAGCTCTCTCTCTCTCTGGTTTCAAATGGGAGTGAATAATAACGTTTAGGAATTAAGAATTCAATCCACCTCCATATATTATATACAGTCCCTTGTTCGTAAGCATAAATTATAAATAGCCAAACCTCCACATATTATATGTAGTCACTAAAGCGAACAATGTCTCAAGTATTTGTCCCTAATAGTTGACTTAGATCTACATGAAGACCAAGGAAGATGATAGGGTTATAAATTTTCACAAATTTTTTTACAAACTATTTATATGGTCAGTAGTAGGCTTAGATGAGAATCAATAAGAAGTTGTCACACCAACAATTTATGAAAACTAGCAGATGTCCAATGCGATGCACGTATTCGTTATTAGTTATTTTATAATACTTATGTGTTATAATGTTTGGAAAATTAATTTCGATTATGTATTATATGTCACTAAAATAATGAAGGAAAAAAAATTGTAATACAATATATCCATATAACCATAATTAATGAGACCCAAAAAATGCCACTACATATCTATTGAATTTTTTGTTTTTTTTTTTTTATCAAGTGTACATGTATATTTGGTTCTTACATTTGACATTTTCAATATAAAAAATCTTATTTTTTTTTCTTTTTTTAGGAGTATTTCTTCTTCTTTTTTTTAAAGAAAACACATGAACTTTTGAAAACTGAACATATAAGAATTTAAGTTTATAATTTTTAATTTGCAAAACTAAATATACATATCAAGAGATTAAAAATATAACAACAATTGAATAGAGAAATATAAAATTATACTATTTCATATCTTAAGTTTAATTTTACATACAACTAAGTAACTCAATTAATTGCAAAGATTAAGCACTTCCCAAAAATATAAATAAACACAAATAACACATTTTAAGCCTCTATGTCTTCCCTAAACGTACCTTTTAGAAACCTTAAATGTCGTTGAAACACTGTATCAAGCTTTATCAGTGTTGTTGAGAGGTTTAGATCATATGCACCTAAAACTCTTCTCTCTCTCTCTCTCTCTCTCTCTCTTGGCCCTTAAATATTTTGTGAAACTGGAATATATAAAATAACAGGTGTTATAACATGAAAAACTAACATTGAATGAAGGAAACCTTTCACTTTTGAAATTAATGAAATTAAAAGTGGAAAAGTTCAAGAAGTTGGAAAAGGGGGTGGAACGAAATCTCTTAATCTTCTAAATTTATGGCTTAAACTGGTCACTGATCAAAAGATGAGATGATGTGAAAGGCTAAATGAAATACCATACAAATTAAGCACCACATGGTAGAGCCTCATTTTCTCTTGCATGAGGTATTTGCAAATATATATATATATATATATATATATATATTGTAAAAAAATTTGTGTCTATAACATTACTCAAAAATCAAATATCTACATACCTCCTATGAATTTTTATTTTTTTTATTTTTTTATTGCTGCAAAAAGTACTAAGTTTGTATTAGAAAGATTAAAAAAAATTGTGTACAAATCACAATCATATTATTAGTTCTCTCCATCAAAGCTACAATTAGGTAGTTCTTCACATAATTTTTATGTTCTTTCTCATGTATCTTGTACGTTTTTAGACCCCTTAAAACACAACCAGATTAACCTAGTTAATTAGCCAAGTGATTACTTAGTCAAATTATCAGATCTAGGTTAATACAAGTATATCATATCATTGTAAAGTGCAGAAAATAAATAACACAACGATATGATAACCCAGGAAAACCAAACAGGTAAAAACCCTGGGGAAGATTTAACCTAACTATCCTCAAGGTAAAACAGATCCACCATGAAAGAATTGAAGTTTACACAATAGCGACTTAGATCACTAATATCCTTTTGCTACCTCGAGTAGGAAACTTATTATCACAACCACGTGACAGCTCTGAGTCCATGGACTACTTCTTTCTTGGATTCACAACAAGTATCTTTAAGCTCTTAATGCAGCCACTGAATTATCATCAAGCTCTTGACATAAATCTTAATTCTTGATAACCCTAAGTATATGTGAAGGCAAACACTTCTAGATCTCACAAGAGAATCACATACACAGCATAAACAACAACTACAACAACAACAGTAAAACGTGGCTAGGGTTTACCCTTTTATACCTAGGGCAAAACATAAAACTCTACAAGTTAAACGGGCTTGCGTTGAGTTGGAAAATTCTGCAGAAAAACAATCTGCACGAGTTTTGACCGATCGAGTCTAATTTTTAATCGATCGAGCTACGCAGATTTACACAGTAAATCTTGCAGTACACTCGATTCCAACTTTACACATAAACATACTTTAAGCAAGTCTAAAACAAGACTAAATGTTTTGATCATGGTTTGCCAACATTATAAAATGAAGTTCTAATACATTTAAACCTAAATTCTTAGAACCCAACAAAATCCCCCTTTGGCAATCCGTGAGAAAACACAAACTAGATAAAGTGCTCAAAGTTACAAAAATAGCCCATTACAGAAACATTGCCCATCAAAAACAAATTCAACCTAACTACTATCTATTAGTTGCAAGTGTAGACAGTAGCACGACAGAATCAACCTATATATTCTTGTAACACTTAACAGACATATAAACGCATGTGTGGAAAATACAAGTAAAACAAAATAAATTTTTGATTTCACATAACATAAACTACAAGACATATATCATGAATAACCTCATAAATATAAATCAATAATCAATGTAGTACAATGTGAAACAAGAAACAGAAACAAACACATCACAGTATCTCCCCCTATCATAGACAACCCAAAAAAAAAAAACATCATGAGCCAAAAAATATATATATAAATACATGATGAAGCACCTAGATACAATCTAAAGCTCCACAGCTCCTCCAAAAGAAAAAAAAAAAAAAAGACTCCCCCTATCAACAAAAACTCCTATCCATATGTACTTCCCCTTTTTGTGACGAATTGTCAAAGGGCAATCACTCATTAGCAAAAGGAGGTGGTAGAGGTGACCGTCTAAAACTCGCCAAATTTGCTCTTAAAGCCTGAAACTCGGTAAGCACGTCCACTAACAGCTAACCATGAGCCGCCTGAACGGTCATGACAGTGTCCAAATCATGATGAATGCTAGAAACATCCGAAGCAGAAGGTGGAGGAGCAGCAACAGTAATCGGATCAACAAAAGTATCTGCAGCTAGATCACCTAAAGTAGAAGGAGGAGGAGGAGGAGGAGCACCAGAAGAGGAAGAATCGACTCTAGGGCGTTTAGAGCTAACTCGCATCTGAGCAGCCCTCTGCCTAAGAAAGGTGGCATCTATAGGAGCTATGATATGAACGGGCTCATACACTGGAAACTGCTCTAATCCTAGATGTAACAAAATCCTATGAATGAAAACAGGAAAGAAAAGAGCATGAGTAGTAGAACTACTCCTATGAACCTCAATCAAAGAACGAATGAAAAGATGAGGAAAGCTCATAAGAGCATCTATGACAAGGGCATACAAAAATGCACATCTCTCCAAAGGAATAGTGTGCAAGTGAGAGACAGGCCAAATGGAATGGCAAGAAATCCGGAAAAAGAGATAATGAATCTCAGTCAACTCATGAGAGGTGATCCGAGGATCAGAACCCTACTGGATAGAAGTACCAGTAACAAATGACATAATGTCATCTAGGGGAGGAGACTCATCGTAAGGATAAATAGGATGCTGGACCAGTGGCACCCCAAGAGTAGCAACCACTACTGAAGGAGTAAAGGTGTACTCTTCACCCCGTATCCAACTCTTCACCTGAGTGTTGGAATCATAGGAGTGGACAGAGAGGTTCGAGTAGAACTCTTTGATCAAGGCAGCCGGAGGGGGATGTGAAATGTCCAACAAAGGAAGCCAACCCCTATGCTCAAAGTTTCTCCGAATCTCACCATCTAACTCATCTAACACGACCTTCCACTCAGCCCATACATTCCTATGAATGTTTAACTTCTCATAAGTTTTCTAGTTTTTCTCACTAAGGAACCTTTCACTACAAAGGAAGGAGAAGAAGTAGAGGTGGAGGTCCTATGAGCTCTAGTCTTCCTAACCATAATGCTAAAAAGCATTAAGGAAAGATAGAAAAGAGACAAAAGACAAAAACAAGAAAAACCCAAGGGCAAATTGCAAGTTAGAACAGAAATAATATAGAAAATCACAATCTATATGATGCATGAACAATATCAACACATGATGCATGCTCTACTGCAGTGAGAATAAGTTCAATTGCACTTTAAAAACACAAAATTGGCTTGAGCATAGTGTTTATATCAAAAATCCCAAATTTTGAAAACCCACTTTCACAAATCTCAACAAATTGATCAATTGATCATTACACAAGTTAGATAACATATTATAATGACCAAATCAATCAAGCAAGCAAGCCAATTTCATCAATTAATGCTCAATTGAACAAAAACCCCAATTCGGGTAGTTTCAAGCCCTAGAAAATTAAAATTTCCCCAATTCAACAAATTGATCAAATTAAACCACAAAGATCAGTTGTATATCTTCCCACAACAAAAACCCATTGATCAATTTAGAAAGAAAAGATTGAAATCACCAAAAATCCCAAAATTTTCATAGGTTCAAAATTTCCCCAAAATGCATGAAAAATATGCATGAAACATGAAAGTAAATGAAAAAGGAGGGGCAAAAGAGTCTTACCGCCCTTAGAGGACAAAAACCTTGCAAAAAGTTTGAGGGAAAATGAAAAAAAATGCTTTGAATCCCTTGACCGATCGAAGAGAGAGAGAAAGAGTTTTGAAAAAGTTTGAATAGTGATAGAACACATGAAAACTCAAGGTTTTAAAAAAACTCTCTATGCAATTTTCGATCGATCGAAAATTAGATTCAATCGATCGAAAATTACATTCGATCGATCCAGAAGCAATCGAGCAGTGATCGAATCAGGCAGATTCAAAACAAAATTTTAATCACAATTTCGATCGGTTGAAAAACGGTTCGATCGATCGAAAATCTAGAAAAATCAATTTTTTGAAAAACAAAGCAATTTAATGCAGAACCTCCTCAAAGCATAGTATTTTATGAATAAAATACATGAGTATGAGATGAAATGCCTTTCAAAAACACTTGTAATGAACCCAGATTTTCCAAATATAAGATTTCAATCAATTTTCCTTAAATTCTCAAACTTCAAACACATTTTGCATTAAACTCAACACTACAAGAAAAACGGGCAATTGCGGCGGGCCTATTGCAGCGGGTGCGAAAACTGCCGCTATATGTAGCCTATTGCGGCGCATTTTTGGCCCGCCGCTGTACAATAAATCTATTGCGGCGTTTTTTGTGACCGCCGCTGTAGGTATGGTTTTTTGCGGCGTCCTACAGCGGCGGGTCATAAAACCGCCGCAATAGACCTGTTTTAGCGGCGGTAACTAAGATATAGCGGCGCTCCAAAACCCCGCCGCAATAGGGATCCTTTTTGCGGCGCCTTTTTTTAGTTATAGCGGCGGGTTGGACCGCCGCAATAGACCTTTAAATTTCCCTATGTTTTTTTCGCATTCCCACTTAAAGATCAAATGGTAAATTAGACCCGATTGGCATGAAAATCGGCATGCATGTTAAGAACATATAGAAAATGTGATCCAACGGTTGGATTTTCAAAATATGAATTCAACAATAAGTTATTGGTTGGTATAATATTTTTTAGAGTTACATCAAGTGTAACAATCCTATATTTCTTGATTCAATGTGAATTTTGACAAATCTACCGTTAGATTACATTATATTCATATATTTTTCATGCTTACAAAATTTCAAGGTGATCAAAGATTAATAGTCATGTCATCAATTAATTGTTCAAATTCAAGTGTTTGTAGTTTAAAATAACACATAAAAGATGAGTTTAAAGTTCAACTGGTAAATTAGACCCGATTGCATTAAAATTGGCATGCACATTAAGAACATGGAGAAAATTTGATCCAACGGTTGGATCTTCAAAATATGAATTCAATAATAAGTTATTGGTTGGTGTAACATTTTTTAGAGTTACATCAAGTGTAACTTGAACTCAACTCAATATTTTTTAATTCGATGTGAATTTTGACAAATCTACCGTTAGATTACATTATCTTCATATATTTTTCATGATTACAAAATTTCAAGGTGATCAAAGATTAATAGTCATGTCATTAATCAATTGTTTAAATTCAAGTTTTTGTAGTTTAAAATAACGCATAAAAGTTTAGTTTAAAGATCAAATGGTAAATCACACCCGATTGGCATGAAAATTGGCATGCATGTTAAGAACATATAGAAAATGTGATCCAACGGTTGGATTTTCAAAATATGAATTCAGTAATAAGTTATTAGTTATTGTAACATTTTTTAGAGTTACATCAAGTGTAATTTGAACCCAAACCTATATTTCTTAATTCGATGTGAATTTTGACAAATCTACCGTTAGATTACATTATCTTCATATATTTTTCATTATTATAAAATTTCAAGGTGATTAAAGATTAATAGTCATGTCATTAATCAATTATTTAAATTCAAGTTTTTGTAGTTTAAAATAACGCATAAAAAATGAGTTTAAAGATTAAATGGTAAATTTCATCCGATTGGTATGAAAATTGGCATGCATGTTAAGAACATATAGAACATGTGATCCAACGGTTGGACTTCCAAAATATGAATTCAACAATAAGTTATTGGTTGGTGTAACATTTTTTAAAGTTACATCAAGTGTAACTTGAACCCAATCTTATATTTCTTAATTCGAAGTGAATTTTGACAAATTTACTGTTAGATTACATTATCTTCATATATTTTTCATGCTTACAAAATTTCAAAGTGATCAAAAATTTATAGCCATGTCATCAATCAATTGTTTAAATTCAAGTTTTTGAAGTTTAAAATAACGCATAAAAGATGAGTTTAAAGATCAAATGGTAAATTACATGCAATTGGCATGAAAATTGTCATGCAGGTTAAGAACATATAGAACATGTGATCCGACGGTTGGGTTTTTAAAATATGAATTCAATAATAAGTTATTGGTTGGTGTAACATTTTTTAGAGTTACATCAAGTGTAACTTGAACCCAACCTTATATTTCTTAATTCGATGTGAATTTTGACAAATCTACCGTTAGATTACATTATTTTCATATATTTTTAATGCTTACAAAATTTCAAGGTGATCGAAGATTAATAACCATGTCATCAATCAATTGTTTAAATTCAAGTTTTTGTAGTTTAAAATAACGCATAAAAGATGAATTTAAAGATCAAATGGTAAATTAGACCTGATTGGCATGAAAATTGGCATGTATGTTAAGAACATATAGAAAATGTGATCCAACGGTTGGATTTTCAAAATATGAATTCAACAATAAGTTATTGGTTGGTGTAACATTTTTTAAAGTTACATCAAGTGTAACTTGAACCCAATCTTATATTTCTTAATTCGATGTGAATTTTGACAAATTTGCTGTTAGATTACATTATCTTCATATATTTTTCAAGCTTACAAAATTTCAAGGTGATCAAAGATTAATAGCCATGTCATCAATCAATTGTTTAAATTCAAGTTTTTGTAGTTTAAAATAACGCATAAAAGATGAGTGTAAAGATCAGATGGTAAATTACATGCGATTGACATGAAAATTGTCATGCATGTTAAGAACATATAGAAAATGTGATCCAACGGTTGGATTTTCAAAATATGAATTCAACAATAAGTTATTGGTTGGTGTAACATTTTTTAGAGCTACATCACGTGTAACTTGAACCCAGCCTTATATTTCTTAATTCGATGTGAATTTTGACAAATTTGCTGTTAGATTACATTATCTTCATATATTTTTCATGTCTACAAAATTTCAAGGTGATCAAAGATTAATAGCCATGTCATCAATCAATTGTTTAAATTCAAGTTTTTGTAGTTTAAAATAACGCATAAAAGATGAGTTTAAAGATCAAATGGTAAATTAGACCCGATTGGCATGAAAATTGGCATGCATGTTAAGAACATATAGAAAATGTGATCCAACGGTTGGATTTTCAAAATATGAATTTAACAATAAGTTATTGGTTGGTGTAACATTTTTTAGAGTTACATCAAGTGTAACTTGAACCTAAACCTATATTTCTTAATTCGATGTGAATTTTGACAAATCTACCGTTAGATTACATTATCTTCATATATTTTTCATGTCTACAAAATTTCAAGGTGATCAAAGATTAATAGCCATGTCATCAATCAATTGTTTAAATTCAAGTTTTTGTAGTTTAAAATAACGCATAAAAGATGAGTTTAAAGATCAAATGGTAAATTAGACCCGATTGGCATGAAAATTGGCATGCATGTTAAGAACATATAGAAAATGTGATCCAACGGTTGGATTTTCAAAATATGAATTCAACAATAAGTTATTAGTTGGTGTAACATTTTTTAGAGCTACATCACGTGTAAATTGAACCCTGCCTTATATTTCTTAATTCGATGTGAATTTTGACAAATCTACCGTTAGATTACATTATCTTCATATATTTTTCATGCTTGCAAAATTTCACGGTGATAAAAGATTAATAGCCATGTCATCAATCAATTGTTTAAATTCAAGTTTTTGTAGTTTAAAATAACGCATAAAGATGAGTTAAAGATCAAATGGTAAATTACATCCGATTGGCATGAAAATTGGCATGCATGTTAAGAACATATATAAAATGTGATCTAACGGTTGGATTTTGAAAATATGAATTCAACAATAAGTTATTAGTTGGTGTAACATTTTTTAGAGTTACATCACGTGTAAATTGAACCCTGCCCTATATTTCTTAATTCGATGTGAATTTTGACAAATCTACCGTTAGATTACATTATCTTCATATATTTTTCATGCTTGCAAAATTTCACGGTGATAAAAGATTAATAGCCATGTCATCAATCAATTGTTTAAATTCAAGTTTTTGTAGTTTAAAATAACGCATAAAGATGAGTTAAAGATCAAATGGTAAATTACATCCGATTGGCATGAAAATTGGCATGCATGTTAAGAACATATATAAAATGTGATCTAACGGTTGGATTTTGAAAATATGAATTCAACAATAAGTTATTAGTTGGTGTAACATTTTTTAGAGTTACATCACGTGTAAATTGAACTCTGCCCTATATTTCTTAATTCGATGTGAATTTTGACAAATCTACCGTTAGATTACATTATCCTCATATATTTTTCATGCATACAAAATTTCAAGGTGATCAAAGATTAATAGTCATGTCATCAATCAATTGTTTAAATTCAAGTTTTTGTAATATAAAATAACGCATAAAAGATAAGTTTAAAGATCAAATGGTAAATTACACCCGATTGGCTTGAAAATTGGCATGTATGTTAAGAACATATAGAAAATGTGATCCAACGATTGGATTTTTAAAATATGAATTCAGTAATAAGTTATTGGTTGGTGTAACACTTTTTTAGAGTTACATTAAGTGTAATTTGAACCTAACCCTATATTTCTTAATTTGATGTGAATTTTGACATATCTCCCATTAGATTTTTAGAGTTACATCAAGTGTTTTTATATATTTTTCATGCTTACAAGAATGAACCTTTCATTACACTGTTCAAATCCAACGGTTAGATTTCAAATCTAAGAATGGCACGTGATGGACATATGTTGTGTACTTATATGGCTATATATATTCTCTCAATCTGACCATCCAATTAGTCATATTATTATTATTTTTAAGTAAATGTAGTTTTTTTTTTTGATGGGAAAAGTAAACGTATTTAGTCACATATTAAAATTCTTATATAAATTTAATATATAATAGCTATGATCATTTTTTTTTTTAATTTTTAATAAGATAGAATGTGTGATAATTTTTGTTGTGTGGTATTTTTTTTTGTTTTTGAGAAAGTTGTGTGGTGATTTTTATTGAGTATATGTGATTGTTTTTTGTTTTTAAATTTTATTTCATATCTCATTAATATTAGATTTTTAATATTTTACACTCATTAACTCACTTAAATATATAGATGTGTTTGATTCATGTACAATTACAAAATGCATGAGAAAATGGTAATTGCCTGTCAAAAATGGTAATTTATTTAATATAATTTATATAATAATAATTATATATTTTAAATTATATTTATTTAAATAGTAATAAAATATATTTATTATATATAATTAATATATATATTTATTTATGTAATTTTATTACATCACTCGCATCACTAGCTTAGTGGTGTGCAGCGCGTGTTTTGCCCAAATGGTCTCAAGTTCGAGACTTGGCTTTACTTATTGGTTATAACTTATTTAAAGTTTTAAAACTCTTATTTCAGTTTGTAAAACCCTAGCATAGCATCATATAAATATATCTTATCTTTTCTCCCAGCCGTCCCCTTCCCCAAATTCTTTTCTCTTCCTCACACGCACAAGATTTATTTATTTTTTTATTCCCCAAGTTCACCGTCCTCGATCCCAAGCAGAGAGAATAATAATATCATTCTTTCTTCTTCTTCTTCTTCCTCTGCGCCATGGTAAGTACAAAACCGCTTGATTCTTGCACGCTTTCATTTCGAAACCGATTTCTTTGTTTGCGATTTTCTCTAAGATCCATTTCTGTTTGTTTGTTTGTTTGTTTTTTTTTTTTGGTAGGCTCCGAAAGTGATTGCGAGTCCCATCCCAGACGCGTGGTACCCAACCCTATCGGTCTTCATGCTCGCGATCAGACTCGTCGTCACCGCCTCTTTCTTCATGTAAGCTCGATTCCGATACCAATCCTATATGATTCGAAGAATTAGAAGCGTCTTTTTTTGGTTCAATGTGTTAAATTTTGATTGGATTTAAGTTTTTGTTAATTGTTTTTTTTTTTTGGGGAAAATTAGCCTGTGAACATGTCCAATTTTTGTATGCAAAAGCTCTATCTAATTGTTTTCTCAAGCATTTTTGCGAAATGTTATAATTTGAATTTCGAGG
The DNA here is from genome assembly GCA_019022515.1 of Quercus aquifolioides. Lineage (NCBI taxonomy): Eukaryota > Viridiplantae > Streptophyta > Magnoliopsida > Fagales > Fagaceae > Quercus > Quercus aquifolioides. Next base: position 37,448,410 of record CM032336.1, on the reverse strand, counting down.
TGTTTGGACTTTTTTATAGATCTATTGGAAGCATTTTTTATTCAATGTGTTTTATTGAGGTAGATTATGTTGACTGTTGCTGTGATCTAGTGCGTAGGTCTTAGGAGGACATGGTTATATGTGAAAATTGGTGATTTGGATTTTAATTTTGTTAATTCTTTTTGGCAAAATAGCTTGTGAACATGTTGAATTTGTGTGTGCAAGCTATATGGAATTTTTTTTTAGAAGCATTGATGGCCAAATGTTATTGTTATAATCTGAAATTCTAGGTGCTCTCACTTTTTTTTTTATGACAAAGATACGCAGGAATACGAAGACTCCTCGTTGTCCTCGACAAGATCACAGGTCTCTCTAATCTCTCTCTGTCCATTCTAAATTCTCTCTTTTGGTTTTGAAAATCTTTTCCTTTGATTTCTTTCCAACTCGGCTGTTTGTTTCTTATTCTAACATTATTGGATTTGAAAATGAAATCAACCTACCGCATTCATTTTTGTTTGATCTCTTAGGTTTGTTCTGATTAATTTTAATTTTTACTTTACTGAACAATTTCAATGGATCTGATAAAGAGTGGTGTCTTTGATTGGGATGAAACTCATCTACTTTCATTTTTATTTATTTATTTATGGGTTTTTCTTAAAAGGGAAATTTTGTTGAAACAATTTGACTCATATTGGAGATTGTAGTCTTTAATACTGTAATTGTCTTTTTAGTCCTTTTGATTAGAATTGTGGAAAATGAAGTTTGTTGTGTTGAGCTGAAGATATGAAATCATGTCAAGAATGTTATTGTATTTAGGTTTTCTTAGCATTTAAATGAGTTTATGCATTTGGGTTTGACAGTATTCATTTATGTTGACAATCATATATTTTTTTATACTTGCATGTCCAAATGTTGAAATGTGAAAAACCCATTAATTCTTTTATAATTTTAATTTTTGGTTTTGATAACAACTTGGTATTACATGAGATGCTTTCGCTATATAACCTAAAGTACTTATTGTTCTTTTTATTATTGATATTTATTACATTGTTCAATTTCTATTAGATTATTGAAAGATTTTATTTAGGACATATAATTTTTTATTAACCCTTTGTATTGGGCTTAGTATTAGTTTTCTATAAAGCTGATGCCCAGGAATAACCTGAGTTCTCTAACATTTCAGGTTCAGGCACCTATTGTGTGTGGTATATGTTCCCTTGGGTATGATCACGTGGAGATTCTTGGTTAGTGTTCTAATTCCATAACCTTGGTAATTCATGTAAATAATTGATGCATAGCTATTGTAAATGTAAGTGAGTGAGCTGATATATTTATATAGTTTTCTAAGATAGAGCTATCATTTTGTATTGACTTTCAATGCGCAATACGTGCACTACTAGTTGAAATTTAGGAAACAATTTGACCATTTGCTGCATTTCTGGTTTATGTTCATGTAGCAGTTTGTGAAATATGTAGATTTATATAAATTTGCTGATTCTCTATATGCTCCTTCAGTGTTAAATTCACTGTGGTCCAGCTAGTGAGGGTTGCTTTGACATGGTGTAAAAACCATGACAAATATCCTTAAACATGACACATGATCTTTTATATAAGATTTTATTAATTTTTCTTCCAATGACTTTAATGGCCAGAACCTTGTGTCTGCATTTGTGTGCTATCATGTTTTGTGAGAATAGGATACTTGGAAGCATGTCAAACTAATGCCTTTAAAGGCTGTTTACCTTGAACAATGGCATAGTAAATGATGAAAAAAAATTTGCACCTGAATTTTATGGATTAAGCCTTATTGGTGATTATGTCAAAATTTAACAAATAAATGCTTGTTATATGTGTTGTGATTGTACAAAAATTATTTGTAAATTTATATAGGTAAAATTGTTAGATCATAGTCAACTACTACGGTGCTTCAAGAGTAATTCAGTCTAATATGAATAAGTGATTCCTTCTCTTTGTTGGATTCTTTTTTTAATGTATATTTCAACTCAGTTTCTTCATCTTCTTTTGTTATAAATTTATAATTATCATATTGGGTGATGTTAGTTTTATAGTATTATATTCTGCCCTGATGTTAGCTTTCAAATATAATATATGATTATAATTAGTTTGACTTTAATTATCCTCTTAGTTTTTACATTTTCTATGTGGATTGCTGAATTCATTTATTGCATTTGGTACATTTATTGATGCATAATGACCTATTATAAATATTTCTTAAATGCTATATGCGTTAAAGTGGTATTTGGGTTTTGATTCTAAAGACCTAACTATCTTCTTATTGATTTGTTGCCAAGAGCGTTGTAGCTCAACTGGCACTTACTGGTGTTTCTAACGGAGACGTCCATATATATATATATATATATATACAATTATATATATACATATATATATAATCTTCATATTGATTTGTCAGTTTGGATCTTGCTTGTTTCAGTGATCGATTGACTAATTATTGACTCTGGTATCATTTTTCCTTTTTTCAGACACTTTCCATTTTTCTTGATCATCTGGTTACAGCTTGGGGTGCTATTTTGATTTCAGTGACATTGATTCTTCTGTTCGGTGAGGTGAGGTATTTATCTGACTTTATTTCTGTATTTTTAAGAAAGCTAATTCAGGATAGATGGCTTATGTTGGTCTGTCTGATTTGGTATGTATTGCTTGCACATATGGATAATTTTTTTCTGAGATGGCCTTTTTTAGGCTTGACCAATTAAGAAAAGTGGCCATTTTATTGGGAGGGATCTATTGAATGGTTGATCCCAGCCCCACATACCACATATGCAGGATAGCTGAAAATTTTCATCCATATGATTTTCCTTCAAAAGAAGTACTTAAAAGACATGAATTTATGTTTTGGCTGGTTATTTTAATTTACTCCATTCACATGTATGTTTCATGCTGGTAGTGAAGTGTGTCTGAGTTCAGTATTTTCTTTTTATTTGTGGAAGCAGATAATACTGCAATCTGTTTGTTCTCGATATGGTTTGGCAATCGGGGCAGCAGTTGCTCTAGTTGTCCATGTTCTCTGTCTTTATCTGCTTTCTTGTTGCATATCCAATCAGCAAGGTAAGATATGCAGTCAAAAACTAATAGTGAAATCAAGTTCACTCGATATGGTAAAATTATTTGTAGTGAGTGAACTTGATTTCACTATTAGTACTTTGCTATTGAATTGAACTAGGTGTTGGAATTGAATTGTAGTCAGAGACTATAATTAGTTTGAGCTATAACTACTAAAGTAAAGTGTTTTCCAGCGGAAGTTACTCTGAGTTGATGTATAGGCAGAAGGAAATATTTATTTTTCTTACATATGATGCGAGTGACCCTAACTAATCTATTGCGAATCTGTAATTGACCCCAAAAAAGTAAGGCTTAGTTGTTGTTGTTGTTGTTGGAATGAAAATATCAGGAGGGTGGCTTGCTCTATGTTGAAGTTGATTGTCGATCTTTTGAAATAGGGATCTATTGGGCTCATTCCGACAGACACTTTGTATGTTGCACTTAGTGTGTTTGAATGCACTTTTTTTTGAAATAGGGAGCTAATTGCATGCACTTTTTTTTCCCTGTGTTTGAATCACATTGGTTTGCGAGTAGTGGAAAAAAAAAAGTAGATCAATTTGGAAGTTACAACAATCTGTATATAATTGCTAGAAAGAATAAGATAAAAATTATGATCATAGAATAACTTAGAAATAATGTGCAAAACTCTCAAAATTTTTGTGAGTTCCACTTATTAAAATAAGAAATAAAAACATTTTGAATAGATAATGTGAAATGCAATTTGCATATTATTGCAAACAAATCATTATAGATAACCAATTAATCATACATGTAGGACCATATGTATCAAATTTATTTATTTATTTATTTTTTGCTGTATTATGTTGCATTTTGTTCATTGTTGTGCTCCTAGGTTCATTTCATCACCTAACTTGAGTTGTTTACAACTTATTTTTGCTTGGAGCTGAGCTTAGTTCGGAAAACAAATTTGGAAATTTTATTTAGGAATAAGTTTTAGGAACTTGTAACTTGGAAAAAGTTTGGGAAATTTACCTGTCCTTTAAAATCCATCTACCATTCCCAATTGGGATATTATGCAAATAAGCCAAGATTCTAGAGAGCTTGCGGCTTCTAGGAGCAGTGATTGGATTAGATTTTTCTGGGTTAGGAGGTGTTTTAACACCTTGAGTTTCCAAGTTATTATTTTTAGTATTTGGTTTGCCTAGGGTAGCACGTATCATAATATATTTCTATGTTAATATAATGTTAGTTTGGAGACATTTGTGGTGTTGTGGTAATGTCTTAGTGGAGCTAAAATTATTATAGGTTATTTGTAATAGAAATGTGGTTTTAGGAGCCAGCGGTAAAAAGAAAAAAATTAACCTATAGTGGCGGGCAAAAACCGCCGCTGAAGGACTAAAATTATGAAATAATTGAAGACCTATAGTGGCGTTTATTGCCCGCTGCTAAAACTTCAAACATATAGTGGCGGGCGAGACCGCCGCTAAAAGGGATATAGGGTATGTTGTACATGAAGCCCTATAGCGGCGCTTATTGACTGCCGCTATAGGTGACAACCTATAGCGGTGGGCCTGACCCGCCGCTAAAAGGCCACTTGACCCGATGGCAACCTCATATGGCGGCGGTTTTTAGGCTGCCGCAATAGACTAAAGAGCGCCGCTAAATGGTAGATCTATTGCGGCGCTTTTCTCGACCGCCGCAATAGACCTATAGCGGCACTGCAACACTGGCGGGACGGCCCGCCACAATAGCACCCGCCGCTATAGGTCAAGTGTACCTTTAGCGGCGCTTTTTTGGGCTTTAGCGGCGCTTCTGGCCCGCCGCAATAACCCGTTTTTCTTGTAGTGCAAGGAAGTTTCAATCTTGGATGGCCAAAACAAAATCACATACAATAATGTGTACAAAGTTTAGCAAAGAGTAAGTTGTGTAGTGTGTGCAACTAGCAAAAGCTTGAGATACATGTGAGGTGATATGTGAATAGTGAGCAATCACAATTTCTACAAAATTGATCACATATATTTGAAAGAGACTATCACCTAAAGAGTTACATCATATAACTCTCACATCTCCTAGAAAACAAGCTTGCAATCATGTAAGTTTCTTAATTTGCCTCATAATGTACACACCAATTTTATTTGATCAGAAACTTATTAAAATAACCAAGATAATGTACACACCAATTTTATTTGGTTGAGTTAATTATAGTCCAATAATGTACAAACCAATTTTAGCATTTAAACCGAGGCTATACCTTATGTTCTTTTTGTGCATGTGCTACACTTTGTCGAGCACAAAATCCTACAATATGCACTAAGGTGTTCATGATTGGCTAGTAAACAGTGGTGAGATGGTTATTTATGCCTTTCTCAATAAGTTCAAGTCGACAATCAAAGGTATGTGATTTCAAGATCAAGATCATGTGATTAGAAACTATAAACATCTTCCCACACAACATGTACTACAAAGCTCAAACTAGTAAAGTGCAATAAATAAGCTCATCCAAGCTAAACAAGGTACATAGACATGTTATGTAAAAATAAATTGGCCAACCTTGATTTCAAATCCAAGAAAAATAATGCAAAACACATTTTGCTTCCCTTTTCCTTTTTTTTTTTTTTTTTTTTTAAATTTTTTCAAAAAGAAATAACAAAAACAATCTAGAATGAAATGCATGAATGTTACGCAATGCAAATCCTAAAAAAACAAAGAAAACAAAACAACAAAGAACAATGGTCACAAAGAGTAGAGCGATGAAGCACAAGGACCATGAAAGCCAAAGATGATCAGGGACATAAAATCAAACTAATAACTTGACGAAGTGTTTCAAACTTACTTGTATCAAGAGGCTTGGTGAAGATGTTAGCATTCTGACGTTCAGTAGGGATATATTCAAGAGCCACAATCTTTCTTTCAACTAGATCCCTAATAAAGTGATATCTAATCTCTATGTGTTTAGTCTTAGAATGTTGAACAGGGTTCTTAAAGATATCGATAGCACTAGAATTATCACAATAGACAACCATGGTGTCTTGTGATATCCCATAATCACTCAAAAGCTTTTTCATCCAAAGAAGCTGTGAACAACAACTTCCAGCAGCAATATATTCTACCTTTGCAGTAGACAAAGACACAGAATTTTGCTTTTTACTCATCCAAGCAACAAGGTTGGCTCCTACATAAAAACACCCATTAGTGGTGCTTTTTCTATCATCGGCATTGCCAGCTCAATCAGAATCAGAAAAACCAGTAAAAGACAGATTTGACTCTTTGCTATAAAACAATCCATGATCACAAGTTCCACCAATATATTTTATGATTCTTTTAATAGCATTCAAATGTGAAATCTTAGGATTAGATTGAAACCTAGAACATACACCAACACTGAAAGCAATATCAGGACGGCTTGTAGTTAAATACAGAAGACAACCAATCATGCTTCTATATAATGTAACATCAACAAACTCACCTGATGGATCACTGGTTAACTTTGCATTAGCAGCCATTGGTGTTTTAGCATATGCAGCCTTGTCAAGTTTGAATCTCTTGACTAAATTTCTAGCATATTTTGCTTGGTTGATGTAGATTCCAGAATCTGTTTACTTCACCTGCAATCCCAAAAAATAAGTTAGTTCACCAACCATACTCATTTCAAACATCGCCAAATTTCATCTGCAAAAGATTGAGCAAGAGAATCATTAGTAGCACCAAAAACAATATCATCAACATAAATTTGAGCTACAACAAAATAATTCTTATCCTTCTGTATGAAAAGAGTAGTATCTGCAAGTCCTCTTTTGAATCCATGCTCAATGAGATATGCAGTTAACCTATCATACCACGCCATGAGAACTTGTTTCAAACCATAGAGGGCTCTCTTCAACTTGTAGACATCATCCGGTCTATGAGGATCAACAAAACCTTTTGGTTGTTCAACATATACCTCTTCTTGCAACATCTCATTCAAAAAAGCACTCTTGACATCCATTTGATATGACTTTCTATAGCCAAAAGTATCCTAATGGATTCTAGTGTTGCTACCAGTGTAAAAGTCTCATCAAAATCAATCCCTTCCACCTATGTGTATCCTTGAGCAACAAGTCTTGATTTATTTCTAATAATTGTACCATGTTCATCTAACTTGTTCTTAAAAATCCACTTAATTTTAATCACATTTACTCCCTTTGGTCCAGGAACTAATTCCCACACATCATTCCAAACAAATTGATGAAGTTCTTCATGCATGAAACTAACCCAATCAGCATCTTGAAGTGCCTCATCCACCTTTTTCGATTCAAATTGGGATAGATAGCATGAGTGAGTAATAACATTCAAGGCTTTGGATCTCAATCTCATGTTATCATTCAAACTTCCCAATATGTTTGTGACAAGATGATTTAACTTTACTCTAGAAGACAGACCTTTAACCAGAGATGTGGAGGTACCTTCTTGTTCTGATGAAGGACTAGGCTCACCTTGTTCTTGGTGTGTTTCATGAACCGATGTAGATGGTTCTGGACTTGATGGCACTGAAACAGCATCATTCAACAATAGTAGCTCTTCATCACTATGCTTCCCAATATAATCATCAGGAATGGGATCATCAACTTCCACACTCTTTTCTTGAAACGGAGGAGTGTTGTCTGAATGAGTTTCTGAATGCAATTCATCATTGATCACCACATTTGAAGACTCCATCACTGTTTTAGTTCTCAGGTTGTATACTCTGTAAGCTCCACTAGTGGAGGAGTATCCCCTGTCGCTCTTTGCATCAAACTTTTCTTGGTTCTCCCTATCACGTAGAATATAACAGTCACTGCCAAATATCTGGAAGTATTTGACAACAGGCTTCTTTCCTCTCCAGAGTTCATAAGGAGTTTTCTTGGAATCAGGTCTGAAATACACCCGGTTAAGTGTATGACAAGCAGTGTTAACTGCTTCTCCCCAAAAAGACTTGGGCAACTTTTTGTTATGTAGCATGACATAAGCCATTTCTGAACAACCCTATTCTTTCGTTCCACTATTCCATTCTGTTATGGTGTCTTGGGTGAAGAGAACTCTTGATGTGTGCCTTGATCATTGCAGAAGGTAGCCAGCTTTGTGTTTTCAAATTCTCTTCCATGATCACTCCTAATTCTGACTATCACAGTACCTTTCTCAACTTGTAATTTCTTGCACAAGTGTATCATCTTTTCAGGAGCCTCAGCTTTATCTCTCAAAAGCACAACAACTAGAATATACTTCTTTCCACCTAAACTCTAAACTCTGGTAGGACCCATGAGATCAATGTGTAACAACTCTAGAGGTCTTGAAGTTTGAACTTCAATCATAGATGGATGTTTGGACTTCACTTGTTTACCTATCTAACATGGTCCACATATGCACTTTTCTATCTTATCAAACTTGGGCAAACCAATAATTGCATCACACTTGGAAATTTTCTCTAATTGCTTGTGACTTGCATGTCCCAACCGTTGATGCCATAAGTCTACTTGATTTATCTTTGCACTGAAACACTTGTTGCTTATACTTGGCGTTATACCATAGCAGTTGTCAGCTGTCCTCACAACAATACACATACAGTCACCTCCTCCATCAAGTATCTCACATTCATACTTGGTGAAAAGAACATTCAGTCCATTGTCACAAATCTGACTAATGCTGAGTAAGTTAGCTTTCAACCCATCAACATATCAGACATCTTCAAAAACTAGCAACCCTGGAATGTCCACAGTGCCAATGCCTCTGATCATAGATTTGCTTCCATCTCCAAACATGACTGTCCCAATTTTTCCTTCAAAGAGTGTCTTGAATAAGACTTTATTTCTTGTCATATGCTTGGAACAACCACTATTCAAATACCAAAGACAAGAATCACGTGCCTTTAAGAGAGTTAAAGCAGTATAGCACAGATAGTTATTATCACATGTAATTATACCAAGATGCTCAAGGAAAGATTTAACAATAGCAACAAGAGACACAATCCAAAAGTAGACAGATTGAAATTTTAGCAATAAGAACTTCCAAGTATCCATGACAACAGGGGTCAAGGATCAACTCTTAGATCAAAAGATCTAAACACTAGAGCTAACCCGCTCTGATACCACTTATACATTTTTAGACCCTTTAAAACACAACCAGATTAACCTAGTTAATTAGCCAAGTTATTTCTTAGTCAAATTATCAGATCTAGGTTAACACAAATATATTATATCATTGTAAAGTGCGGAAAATAAATAATACAATGATATGATAACCCAGGAAAATCAAACCGGTAAAAAACCTGGGGAGGATTTAACTTAGCTATCTTCAAGGTAAAACAGATCAACTATGAAAGAATTGAAGTTTACGCAATAGCGACTTAGACCACTAACATCCTATTGCTACCTCGAGTAGGAAACTTACTATCACGACCACGTGACAGCTCCGAGTCCACAAACTACCTCGAGTAGGATTTAACTTAGCACTCCCGCTTGTGTATCTTTAAGCTTTTAATGCAACAACTGAATGATCATCAAGCTCTTGACATAAATCTTGATTCTTGATAACCCTAAGTATATGTGAAGGCAAACATCTCTAGATCTCACAAGAGATTCACATGCACAGCATAAACAACAACTGCAACAACAGTAAAGCGTGTCTAGGGTTTACCCTTTTATACCTAGGGCAAAATATAAAACCCTGCAAAATATAAAACGTGTCTAGGGCTTGGGCTGAGTTGGAAAATTCTGCAGAAAAACAACATGCACAAGCTTCGATCAATCAAGTCTAATTTTTGATCGATCGAGCCAGGCAGATTTACACAGTAAATCCTGCAGTACTCTTGATTCTAACTTTACACATAAACATACTTTAAGCAAGTCTGAAATAAGACTAAATGTTTTGATCATGGTTTGCCAACATTACAAAATGAAGTTCTAATACATTTAAACCTATAGTCTTAGAACCCAACATATCTTTCACATATAGTACTTATCCACCTATATTTTTTTGATTACTTTTGTTAGTGCTGTAAATTATATTTGTTGTAGTTTGTTAGGATTAGTTTCAAATGCTTCGATTTGTTGTTTCGGTTTTGATGTACGATTGTAAGTTAATTGGTGTGCTCTACTTCTCTATATAAAGACAAAGCTTATGTGTAAAATTAATAATACAAGATTAGTTCTTCCATTTTTAGCTTATACCTTTCTTGAAATTTAGCATTCTCTTTGTTTTTGTTTTTTTTGTTTTTTTAAGGATATAAAAGCCATATTAGAGGCGATTAAATATTGATAAATGGAAGTATATTTAGCAAATTTTTCTTTGTTTGATTACGTTCTCTTTATGTTGGTACACAAATAATTTTTTTTTCATTTAGATTACAAACAAAGTGTTTTAGATTGGGGTCTTGGGATTTGATGATGAGAATGAAGTGGTTGAGGAAGTGTTTAGTTTTATAAATAAAGTCTACCCTTATCTAGATGTTATTTTATTATTTTAAATATTAAATTTATAATATGGTGTAAACTCTTAGAAATTTCTAATAACTATGTAATTACAATATCATATATATATATATATATATATATATAAAGTAAAGAAAATCCACTCAATAGTCGGAAAATACTTCTAGGATAAGGAAAAGTTATAAAATATGAATTAAGAAAATTAAGTTTCAAAGTATTCAACAATATTATGGGAAACATCATTAATACTATATAACAAAATGATTATTATATATGGGTCTTAAAAAAATAAAAATCATTTTCAAATGAAATTACCAATGAGTAATATATATATTTTAAATGAACTCTACTTTTCATTTTTTTTTTGGTTTATTTTATTTTTCTTGCATCTCTACTGTAGATTGATGAATATTTGTGTTTTTTAGAACTCTACTTTTGGTTGTTTAAAACTGAAAAATGAAATCAATGAGTAATATTTTTTTATTATAAATGAACTCTACTTTTCATTTTTTTGGATTATTTTATTTTATTTTTCTTGCATCTCTACCTTAGATTGATGAATATTTGTGTTTTTTAGAACACTACTTTTGGTTGTTTATAACTGAAAAATGAAATCAATGAGTAATATTTAAAAAAAAAAAAAAAAAAAATTGTCTATACAAAAGTATTCACAGGTCTTGCTTAATCATTGATGGTAGAAACTAATAACTGTCCATAGGAGGGTCTCCTACTAGAGGTTTGAAACCCTCATTTTCATATTATTGACTAATTCATATGTGTTCCTTAATGTAAGTATTTTTTTTTATCATTTTGTTTACTAAACTAAATATTTTTAATGAATAGTGTTTGTTATTGATCTGATTTGGGGAAAAATCATATTATTATTTGTCATATTTTGTGTTGCTGTCAGATTTTAGTTTATTTGGAAAACAACAGGATGGTCTGGATAAACTGATGAAGAACAGTTAGTGTGGGAGGTCCGAAGACCGAAGAGGATTAAAACAAGAAAACATCTCATACAATCCCTCCCGTGCAGGGATATCCACCTCGAGGACTTCACCTACCCGAGGATGTGAGGGGAGATAGGATAATGTTTCTTTAGAGCTTAAGGAGAAGAGGAAGGACCACATGGGGGGAAGAGACGGTGGGAGGAAGTTTACTAGAAAGACATACTTTCCCCCTCCGCATTGAATGCCCTGCAACAACCTTATCAGTTGCATTAATGAGGAAATGACACCTAAAACAGTAACTTCACAGCTAGCAACCATTTCTACCACCTTCAGTAGAACTTTGATGGGACAAGTGTTCTAAGAAAAGCCCTGAGGCATACAGATGGAGGGTTAGGATGCAAGGAGGAAAGATATATAAGGGAAGGAAACCTCCCAGGTAAAGGGATGAACATTTTTCTCAAAGAAATAGATTAACCAGGAAGTGAACAGTGCATTGCCTAGTGTGAAACTTGAATCAATCATATATAAGAAACTAAACCTCAGACCTACCCGAGGAGAGCATTGTTCTCAATCATTACTTGAATTACTCCTCTCTGTTACTCTAGGCTCTTTGGCCTTAGACTTGAACTTAGCTACGAATTACATTTGAACTATTTTGCCACTCTCTTTAGAAATTCTATTGTTTGGGCTTGGTTTGAAGGACAAGGCACCACTGTTCTTAGTGGGCTTGGGCCATCAATTTCTGAGTACTCACGGTTAGTGTAGTTGAAGACAATGGTCTTTATGCAATTTCCTTTCATTGTTTGTAAATATTTTGTTTAACAAATTAATTAGTAGCAAATTGTTATGTTTTTGTTAAATGATGTTCTTAGATGCTTGAGTAATTTTTTTAAGCATTTAAAAATATTTTATATTGTTCTTTATCTTCCTTATTTTATTAGTATATTCTTTGAGATTTTTAAGAAAAAAAAATTCAAATTTGTGGTTAAAATTATTTATTTATCTACTTATTTTTCACATGTTAGATTAGATGATAGATTAGATTATGACAACATTAACACAATACTTCTCCATTTTCCAAAAAAAAAAAAAATCTACTTTTTTCCCCTTTGAAATTGTACTCTTGATTTTTTTTAAAGGAAAAAGAGTTACTATCTTTTAATTTTCCCTTTCTTTATTTTTTATTAGTTTGAATTGTACTTTCGTTGAGTTTTATTAATTTTTTTAGATACATTTCTCAGTGTTTTTGATTTTATGGTAAAAAAAAAAATGGGTTTGAGAAAGTTTGTTAATTTAAAACTAAAAGAATAATTTCCAAATTTTATATACTTTTTTATAATACACAAAATATTATAAATAACTTTTATATAAAAAAAAAAATCACTAACTTACCTTTTGAATTTTAGAGAAAATTTGTATTATTTGATTTTGGTACGACATAAATTATATATATTACATTTGTGATTGTCTCTATAATAAATGAAAATATGATTATAAATTACTATAAGGACCAGATTTGAATTCCTAGCCCACAGTGAAAGTGGACATAGGCCCAAAAAGCCTAAAGTAATGAATTTGTAGAGAATGTGTTGGAAAACTGGGCTTTAATTGATCAAACCAACATTGGGATAGATTCAGATGATAAGAGAATGCAAAGAAATAGGGTTGTATTGAAGACAAATCGTCCTCGGCATGATCCGAGGTGATCTACTTATGTATATTCCATTCAAATTAGGTTACAAGTTGGTTTCTTAATGCTACAGTGTTTTCCTCTTCTAAATTCCCGTCCCTTTTTTATGAAGGGTTTCTGCTCTTATATAGTTCATTCTGAAGCATCTTGATCCTACACTTGTCAATCAATTGGGCTACCACTTGAGTACCTGTCCTAGCAGACACCCTTACTGACCTTATTTGCATTGGGGCAGCCAACATTGCACTGTTCAGGTGTCTTCTCCAAATTAATGCAGCCAGGAAATTAGCTGCTCAACATTTAATGCGGTGGTGGCAGCCTTCCCTTCAGAGATTTTAGGATACTTGCCTACTTGCCATCTTGCTAGGGATTACCAACATTCGCGAGACCTCTTGGAGCGTTAGCCTGGTCGTCGGCCAGTCTCTTCAGATCTCGGCATTCGTCAGCCAAGACCGTATTTATCCTCGGCACTCTTCTTTGAGCTATTGTGGTCAACATTGACTTCTAGCACCATATAGTCTTTTCCAATATAGACTTCTCCTCCTCGAACGATCCTTTGTCCTCGGATTGGGCCACAGGCCCAATAGTACAAACCTATGATGGACTTCCAGGCTCAATATCCCTACAATTACATTACTATTTATTAAATTATTCTAAATTAAAAAAAAAAAATTTAATGAGACTGTCTTAAAAATATTATCAAACGCAATGCGCGAGATCCGCGACTAGTTATTAATAAAATACAAATTTTTTCTATTGTTTCCTCTAGTGGTTTCTAGACCTATTATCTTGTGGATTTAAGGGACTCACCGTGGATTTGAAGTTTTCGATCAGAAACTAATAGTTTGATTTCTGTTACATCAAAGAGAATATGATGTGCGCTTTCTTCAAGCTTCCACACAATGCGAAAGAATGACAAAAGTTATTCACTTAAGTCTCTTTCTTTCTTCTTTCTCAAAAAAAAAAAAAATAAATAAAGTTCTCTCTTTCTTAGTAGACTAAAAAGTCTTTGCATGTGTATATTCAAAGTCTCTCCACTGGTCCGCCAATGAATAATCAATGTTCGATAGGACCATACGGGTCAACACCAGCAACACGGTAGATTTATAATTTCGGAGTCAGTCCCAACCCCCATGCTGGCCAACTCTAGCAACACAGCTGTCATGATGTTTAAGACTACCCGCCAATAACTCAGATTCAACATTGTCGCCTTGGTTGTGTAGGAAACTGTAGAATTTTCTTATATTTTTGAAGACCAAATCAAGGCATATCTTGTCGGAGAAAATCATTGGATTGGAATAAACCAAGAAATTGTTTGATACAGGAATTTGTAGAATTGAAGAAATCAATTCAAAATTCAAAATTTTAATTGATTTGTGTATGCAACTCCCATTATAAAAGTAGGTTATATAATAATATATCATCATCAAAATGAATAAAAAACATATAGCTTGCCTTTTAAGCCAAGTGAATGAACCAGGTAAACTCTCATGATCTATCTTTTTTAGAAATGGAGATAGATTATTGTCTATAGGATAATAATAAAATGTTGTCAAATTAATATTAATATATTCACTTTTATAATAAATATTTTATAGCTGTAAATAATTCTTTTTGGTAATAAGTAGTTCTATTTGATATAGACAAAACACTATTGCTTCCTATATTCAGAGTAGCCCATAACAAAAGCTAGAGACTGCAAATACTTTTAACTAACAAATTATAGTTTTGTGATTCTCATAAACAAAATATGAGTTCAAATGCCCCCTTTGGCCCTCCCCTCCTTGTATCTTAAGAAAAAAAAAAAAATAAAGCATCTGATTTTTATCTTTTTAGGAACATTTTTTTTCTCCTCTCTCAATGGAAGTAAGCGGAGTCATTTCCTCGCTCAAGCCAAGGGCCATTGACATATACATATATTTAATAGCATTTGAAGTAGAGATAGTCCGATATCCAATAATACTGTGGGCGTGTAGCACAAAGAATCTTAACAATATTGTTGTGCCAATTATTCTTGCAAACCACCCCATATTTGGGTTTTGAAGTACAACCACATTTTGCCCTTAAAAGACTAGCTGAGTACTAACACTTGTTTAATGAACGAACATATCCAGCTCAAATCCCCTCTATAACATTTCCTAAGAAAAAAAAATTACAAATACATTTTATACGGTACTAAGAAAAGAAGTCGGACTTGGAGGGATTGGGATATCTACAGTCCCTTCCAGCATTAGCAGAACCTTTTTCATCGAAGGACGAAGAGATGGCTCATCAAGAATGCACCAAAGTGCCACTTTAAATATTCTCTCCAATTGCCTTTTGTCAACATCCTTACCACTCACTAGTTTATCTAGCTCACGAGCCTCAAAACAAGAGTATGCCCATTCTTCAAGAATAGCTTCTTCTTCAGGAAAACTCCAATCCACACTCTTTCTAGAACATATAAGCTCCAACAGAACAATTCCGAAGCTGTATACATCTGCTTTGACTGTCACTGGCTGGTTTCGATGCCATTCTGGTGCAACATACCCCTTTGTTCCTCGGATACCTGTAAAGGTATTGGTTTGGTTTGGCTTTAGTAGCTTTGCCAATCCAAAATCAGAGATTTTTGGGCACCTATATTCATCCATGAGTATGTTTTGGGGCTTTATGTCACAATGAATGATCTGTGACTCACACTCTTCATGGAGATAAAGAATTCCCTTCGCTATGTTGCGAGCAATTTCTATTCTTTCATCCCAACAAAGTTTTTTTTCAGGTTTGAAGAGTATATCTGCAAGTGAGCCATTGCTCATGTACTCATATACCAAAAGCCTATTCTCTCCATCATGACAATACCCGAGCAGACGGACAAGGTTCTTGTGGTGTGTTCTTCCAATAACTTTCATCTCGGTTTGAAACTCTCTCTCCCCCTCAGTCAACACTTTCTCTAGTCTTTTGACGGCTAAAATCTTCTGACCATTCCATATTGTTCCCTTGTAAACAGTACCAAATGATCCTCTACCCAGATTTTCCTTGAAACCATTAGTCAGTATCTCAAGATCAGAATAAGTAAATGATCTTAGAGAAACATCCATGCTTAAATCAACATTTCCACTAATAGAGAGCCTTCTATATGCTTGGACTCGATTTTTATAAATTGCAATTGCAGAAATCACTGACATAATGAGTCCATAAGCACTAACTGAGATGCCCAGAATCATTATGTCCTTTCGAGAATATTTTTCACGTCCCACGGGCTCGATTTTATTTATGGTGGAAGTAGATATAGCTTCCTTGATGAATGCAATGTTATCATCACTTAGTACCCTTATTCCATATCTCAATGGAAGCTTTTGCTTTCGACAAACTCCATCTTTGTATGTAGCGGCTTCACAATTACAATCCTTCAAACATGCTGCTTCACAATCGTCTTTGGTCAATATTGTTAGGGAAGAAAAAGAATTATCTTCCCATACAGTATTAGGTACTTCTTGCATGATATATTTCATACTTTCATCTTTGCCCTTGCAACTTTCTGCAGTGAAATTCCTTTCACAACCTGAGCTCCAATTTCCCTCGATAACACTTGCAAAACCTGGAAGACATTTGCAAGTAGCATCCTGATCATTCATAGTGCAAAACCCATTGAGACCACACAGGCCCTTAGGGTCACACTTATTATTGGAAGATGACCATATGACTGAGAAATTCCCATTCTTATCCAAATTTTGTGAGAATAGCCTGAAGATCCCATCAACATCAATTCGCATAAAATACACTACATCTTTTGTTGGATATCCGCTTTGAGTCAGATTTTTTAAGATTGTGCCGGTGGAATTGAGCAAGTAAAGATGACCATCATCATCCAGACATAGTGAAACATTACTGCCTTGTCCATTTGTCCCAGAAGCCCAATAAGAATATTCAGCCGTATCTGTGGTTTGCACTGGGTACTGCACAAGGTGTCCATCCGTCTGCATTTTCAGACGAAATATTCCTGTCGATTGATCAGATTCTGAAACACTTGAAAACAACTCATTTCCAGCTGTGAGACGCTGACCTTGTAAGAGGGTATTCGTTGGGGATTCAAAACTTTGCCATATAATCTTCTTATCAGAATTATAGAGAACAAAGTTTCCCGAATCAAGCATTGATGCTGATGCTGCACGTTCAGGAGGATCGGCAATGGCCGTCTCTTCGCCTTGTGCCGATTGCATGATGAGTCTACCATCACTAGTCAAATTCAATGTAACACTGGCGAGAGCTGGAGGTTTGTCTCGGTTGGCTGTCCAGACTACTGTCTTTCCAGGAATCCCAGCAAAAAAAACTCCAACAGCATAGCCGTTGGCTTGTTGGTAGAAGCCAAAGGCATAGAAACCAGATTGTGACTGCCATGAAGACTTGGAGGTAGGTGTTAAAGAAGAGCCAAGGTTTACAATGGATTCCCCTCGTTGAGCTTCTGTAGTGATAATTGCTGAGAGAAAAATAAAAAACAAGAGACTTGCCATTACTAGAAAATAGCTAGTTCTCTCTGTTATTCTTTCACTCTGTTTGCAAATGAAATGCGACTAACATAGCTCCATATATAGTCATTAAAAAACAAGAGACTTGCCATTACCGAGTTATGATGTTGTCTTGAGTATTACTATTAAATATTTTTTTTGGAAGGTGTTTGGAAGGAAATAATTAAAAAAAAAAAAAAAAATGAAGCATTCTTGAGTATATATAATATATCTTTCCTAAGGATGAAAAGTCACAACTTGTGTTTATTCAAAGAACTTTGAATATATAGAATAAGAGTCATTCACTTTAGTCTCTTTCTTAGCTGGAATGAGAAGTCTTTGCGTGCGTTTAATTATATTCAAAGTCTTTCAGCTGGTCATCCATTGAATTATTTATTAGTTATAACCCAAGCAACACGGGATGTTTAATTTCAAAGTCTCAATGCAGTGCTAAGTTTAAACCAATAACCTTGTAGTTCAATGGCAAAAATTTTTTAATGATGAAAACTAGAATTCAAATTCTCCCACCTCATTATTGCAACTATGGAATTAAAAAAAAAAAACTCACAAATATTTTAGGGACTAAAACAGATGTTTGGCAACACAAAAACTTAGCTCTGTTTTATGATTTGCCTTGAAAATGTACCCTTTGATAATAGCTCAAGGGAGCGAGCTCGAAATCTAAGAAGCTGAAGAATTTGGACATTCAGGCTAAATGGAATCAATCCAGGTAGAGCAGATGAACCACTTGTGGTAAAGTTAGCTCCATTTGAGAAATTTGGCCTCACAAATTCAAAACACGGAGTCAAATAAGCAGCATGCAAGCTCTCGCCTATGAAACAAGAAAATAAACAACCCAAATGCTAACCAAATAACTAATTTATGAATACTTTAAGTGATGTACGAATTATACCTTCACATTTTTTTTTTTTTTTTTTTTTTTTTTAGAATCAACTAGTTAGGGATGGAGCCAGAGCTTTGAGTTAAGGGGGGTGGATTTACTGTTGACTGTGTGCAGCAGTTTCAATCTTTGACTTTGCTACTACTTAATTGCTAAGAATTTTTTTTTTTTTGGTGTTGGTAAGAAAAAATTTATTTTTTTTATAATTTTTTAAATGATAGGGTTGTTTATTTTAAATAAAATTGGTTAATTGAGCTTAATTTTTTTAAAAGTTATTGTTGGTAATTTTTGTTGTTGAGCTATTTTTTTTTTTTTTTTGGGCTTGTATATTTTGTTTTATATTTTAGATCTATAAATTTTTTTATAGTCACTAAAATGAGGAAATACTAGCACTACAAACTTTTGTTATAAATTATTGATGTAATAAGTGGTCACTAATAAATAAATAAAATGATGTGAATGGTGGATTCATGTGCGAACCACTAAGAGTTTGCTACCAAAACAGTTTGTAAAAATGTTATAAAAAAGTTTATGAGTATAGCATTACTCTTAAAAGAACCAATGATATTATTTAAAGGAAAAAAATGTAATTTTATAGAACTAAATTGCTAAAATTAATACACACACACACACACACACACACACACATATATATAAAATAAAATTTAGCCCCCCCTAGTCCAAAGCTAGCTACGTCCCTGCAACTAGTTGTAATGTACGCGTGTGAGAATAGATAATTACTTTGTAATTTTGATATAAATATAATTTGTTCTCCTAATTTGTTGAAAATAATTTGCTCTATCAAAAAATTAAGAGAAATGTTATGCTGACAATAATTTTACAATACTTTTACAACAAATCATTCGTAGTAGGTTGTTATTGGTTGGCAAAAAAGTAATTTTAGTGATAGGTTTAAATTAGAACCGATATCAACTCATCAACTATGACTTGTGAATCACTTTCAAAAAAAAAAAAAAAAAAAAAAAACTATGACTTGTGAAAATGTTGTAGACGTAGCACTTTTCAAAAATTAAATAATTTCAAAAATTATTTTTCATTTCAATATCTCTACAAATACAAATATATTATTCTATTATTTTTGTGTGTATTTGATTGATATTTATCCATTTTTTAGGTGGTTCATATTCCTGTAAATTATGTTATAGTGCGTTATGTTTTCCTCATTTGGGCTTTTAGTATTAGATTTTGGATTATGATATTTTTTTTCAACAACTTGATTTTCTTTTTAAAATTTTCTCCTCTAGAATATCTAGAATACAACTAAACTTTTTAACTAAGTATTAGCTCAAACAAAAATTTAATCAAAACAATAAGAAGGAGAGAGAGACTTGTGATAGAAAACACAATTCAATTCAAATGGTCTTCTTCATATCCAAATTCAATTTCTTCATATAGCCAAGCATACATCTTTGTGGAATTTCTCACATCCAATTGGTCTTCGTGGATTTTGAGGCTTTGTCCAAACTTGGATAATCTTTCACCCTAGTCTTTTTTTTGGTTGTCTGTTGCTACCTTTGATTTAATTTTCTTTCCATTGACATCAAAATTCTACAATTTTGGCAAAAAGTCTTACAACAAAGGCATCCCATAATAATATTAAATTTGTTACAATACCAACAACAACAAAAAAAGAAAAAAAGAAAAAGAAACTATGACTTGTGAAAATGTCGTAGACATAGCACTTCTCAAAAATTAAAAAATTTCTAAAATTATTTTTCATCTCAATATCTCTACAAATACAAATATATCATTTTATTATTTTTGGGTGTATTTGATTGATATTTATCCATTTTTTAGGTGGTTCATATTCCTTTAAATTATGTTATAGTGCGTTATGTTTTCCTCATTTGGGTTTTGTGTTTTAGATTTTGGATTATGCTATTTTTTTCAACAACCTGATTTTCTTTTTAGAATTTTCTCCTCTAGAATATCTAGAATACAACTAAACTTTTTAACTAAGTATTAGCTCAAACAAAAATTTAATCAAAACAATAAGAAAGAGAGAGAGACTTGTGATAGAAAACTCAATTCAATTCAAATGGTCTTCTTCATATCCAAATTCAATTTTTTCATATAGCCAAGCATACATCTTTGTGGAATTTCTCACATCCAATTGGTCTTCGTGGATTTTGAGGCTTTGTCCAAACTTGGATAATCTTTCACCCTAGTCTTTTTTTTGGTTGTCTATTGCTACCTTTGATTTAATTTTCTTTCCATTGACATCAGAATTCTAAAATTTTGGCAAAAAGTCTTACAACAAAGGTATCCCATAATAATATCTAAATTTGTTACAATACCAACAAAAAAAAAGTAACATATCTTGTATTAAGTTATGCATCTACATTCATGTCACAACCAATATGTACGTACAATAGAACTGATTTATGCTACACATATACAAAGAGAATTATTTGTCCATAATGGAGAATGCATCACACAAATTCACATAAGAGGTATAACATCAATGGAAAAAAAAAATTCATCCATTATTATCGACCACATAAACTATAGTAGTAAGACCCTACTGCGATTCTTTTAATGTATTCTTCACCATGGCTTTGAGATATTTTTGGTTGGTTTATAGGAACCAATGTTGTTGGCACCTAAGATCTCCGATGGCACATCACTAACAAAATTAATTCAGAAAACTTGAAGAATATTGGGGGGGGGGGGGGGGGGGGGGAACACCTTCACTTTAGTGGGACTTTCCAAATTTGTAGGAGTGAGGTAGAGTAATTGCAAATGTATATAGACAAAAAATCAGTAGTTCTGTTTTTTTTTTTTGGGAATTCTAGTAGAGTAGCAATTGAACAGTTTTCACAATTGCTTGATTGGGAGAGGGAGAGTCATAAAGTTGAAGGAAGTTTGAATCATTACCAAATTGGGTTTGATGGAATAATAAATGGAAAATTGAAAAGTTAGGAAACGTTTATTAAGAGATGGATTTTTTTTTTGGATGTGACTGGGAAAATGTTAATTTGCAAAAGGAAGGAAAAGAAAAAGAAAAAGAAAACGAAAGTTGATGGAATTGATGACGAGGCTGCTAATGTGGTTCAATAGGAGCGTAGCAACAATAAATGTTATGCTACAACTTTTAGATAAATATAGATGATTAACAACTACATAAACTATAGTAGTAAGACCCCATTGCGATTCTTTTAATGTATTCTTCACCATGGCTTTGAGATTTTTTTGGTTAGTTTATGGGAATCAATGTTGTTGGCACTTGAGATCTCCAATGGCACATCACTAACAACATTAATTCAGAAAACTTGAAAAAAAAAAAAAAAAAAAAAAACCTTCACTTTAGAGGGACTTTCCAAATTCGTAGGAGTGAGGTAGAGCAATTGCAAATATATATATATTACAAAAAATCAGTAGTTTTTTTTTTTTTTTTTTTTTTTTTTTTTTTTTGGGAATTCTATTAGAGTAGCAATTGAACAGTTTTCATAACTGCTTGATTGGGGAGAGGGAGAGTCATAAAGTTGAAGGAACTTTGAATCATTATCAAATTGGGTTTGATGGAATAATAAATGGAAAATTGAAAAGTTAGGAAACGTTAATTAAGAGATGATTTTTTTTTTGTTGATGTGACTGGGAAAATGTTAATTTGCAAAAGGAAGGAAAAGAAAAGAAAAGAAAAAAACGAAAGTTAATGGAATTGATGACGAGGTTGCTAATGTGGTTCAATAGGAGCGTAGCAACAATAAATGCTACGCTTCAGCTTTTAGATAAATATAGATGATTAACAACCACATAAACTATAGTAGTAAGACCTCATTGCGATTCTTTTAATGTATTCTTCACCATGGCTTTGAGAGATTTTTGGTTGGTTTATGGGAACCAATGTTGTTGGCACCTGAGATCTCCGATGGCATATCACTAACAAAATTAATTCAGAAAACTTGAAGAATTAGGGGGGGGGGGGGGGGGGGAACACCTTCACTTTAGTGGGACTTTCCAAAATTGCAGGAGTGAGGTAGAGTAATTGCAAGTATATATAGACAAAAAATCAATAGTTTTTTTTTTTTTTTTGGAATTCTAATAGAGTAGCAATTGAACAGTTTTCAGAACTGCTTGATTGGGAGAGGGAGAGTCATAAAATTAAAGGAAGTTTGAATCATTACCAAATTGGGTGTCATGGAATAATAAATGGAAAACTAAAAAGTTGGGAAACATTAATTAAGAGATGATTTTTTTTTTTTTTATGTGACTGGGAAAATGTTA
The DNA here is from genome assembly GCA_019022515.1 of Quercus aquifolioides. Classification (NCBI taxonomy): domain Eukaryota; kingdom Viridiplantae; phylum Streptophyta; class Magnoliopsida; order Fagales; family Fagaceae; genus Quercus; species Quercus aquifolioides. The sequence goes on along the minus strand of CM032336.1, from coordinate 37,425,674 downwards.
ATTAGCAAAAGGAAGGAAAAGAAAAAGAAAAAGAAAACGAAAGTTAATGGAATTGATGACGAGGCTGCTAATGTGGTTCAATAGGAGCGTAGCAACAATAAATGTTATGCTTCAGCTTTTAGATAAATATAGATGATTAACAACCACATAAACTATAGTAGTAAGACCCCATTGCGATTCTTTTAATGTATTCTTCACCATGGCTTTGAGATTTTTTTGGTTAGTTTATGGGAACCAATGTTGTTGGCACTTGAGATCTCCAATGGCACATCACTAACAACATTAATTCAGAAAACTTGAAAAAAAAAAAAAAAAAAAAAACCTTCACTTTAGAGGGACTTTCCAAATTCGTAGGATTGAGGTAGAGCAATTGCAAATATATATATATATATATATATTACAAAAAATCTGTAGTTTTTTTTTTTTTGGAATTCTAATAGAGTAGCAATTGAATAGTTTTCATAACTACTTGATTGGGGAGAGGGAGAGTCATAAAGTTGAAGGAAGTTTGAATCATTATCAAATTGGGTTTGATGGAATAATAAATGGAAATTTGAAAAGTTAGGAAATGTTAATTAAGAGATGATTTTTTTTTTTTAATGTGATTGGGAAAATGTTAATTTGCAAAAGGATGGAAAAGAAAAGGAAAAAAAAGAAAGTTAGTGGGGCCTATAACATGGCCGCTGATATGGCTCAACAGGAGCATAGCAACAATAAATATTACGCTTCATTTTTTTTTTTTTTTGAGAGAGAGAGAGAGAGAGAGTTTGAATAATGGCAAGTCCATCACACCTATGAAGTTAAGGACTTGTGGGTTCGAATAATGGCAAGTCCCATTAGTGCTTAGATGGTTCCACATCATAAAGCGACGCAAGAGGATTAAGTGGTGAGGCGACAGTGACTGCACCTACTTCATCCAAATGATTTTGGCCAGTAGAATGCTTATAAGGGTCAGTTAACTTCTGTAAGACTCAATTTTTAAAAAATAACTAGATCATTGATTCTAAAAAGGGTACAAGTAGCATAACACATTTTACATTGTACAAGGGACTTAAGAAAAAAAAAATACAAACACATTTTACACTATACTAAGAGAAGAATTTGAACTTGGAGGGATTGGGTTATCTAAAGTCCCTTCCAGCATTAGCATACCTTCTTGATTGTAGGGTGAAGTGATGGATCATCAAGAATGTACCCAAGTCCCACTTTAACCATTCTTTCCAATTGTCCTTTGTCAACCTCCTTACCACTCACTAGTTTGCCTGGCTCATAAGCCTCAAAGCAATGATATGCACATTCTACAAGAATAGCTTCTTCTTCAAGAATTTTCCAGTCCACATCTATATATTACTAAAAGCTGAAGCGTAGCGTTTAAATGCTGCTGCTCTCACATTGCGCCACATCAGTTGCCACGTCATTTAAAAAAAAAAAATATATATATATATATATATAATTTTTCCTTCAATTTTAAAATGGTTTTTACAATTTTTAGCCCTATAAATGCATCCCACTACTTATTTATTTACTTCCACTATCATTCTATAATAAATTTGTATAATTAATCTAGCCCACCTCTTATTTATTTAGTTCTACTATCAAGTCCAACCCAAATAGAAACAAGACCAAATAGAAACGTGGAAGCCTTTTTTGTGTGAGCCTTTTCAGCTTAAAGGAAGAAAGAAACAAAAAAAAAAAAAAAAAACATGGAAGCCTTTAGGGTTTTGCATGACCAAATAGAAACGTGAGGAGACAGAGAGTTTGAAGATTGTAACGTGGTGGGAAGCTTAAAGGGAGGGGGGAAAAATGAAGCCTTCTTGCGTGAGAAAACAGAGAGTTTGAAAGCTACCCACCTTCCTGCTCTACCGTTTCGCAGTAATGGCTGCCTATCTGATTTCCTTCCTACCTTTATTCCTTTCCACATGGTGTATAAATATTGACAGAAGTTGCCTGCTTTGGTTGAGGTATCTCTACATCTCAATTCTTTTTTTTGGGTGCAAAACTTTTATGCTTTGTTTTTATTAATATGAGACCTTTTTTTTTTTTTTTTTTTTTTTTTTTTTTCTCGTTTGTTTGTGTTTGTGTTTGCGTTTATATTAGATGAGCATCCTTGGCATGCAATTGATGTGTTTGTGAGATTGCCTGAATGTCATTTCAATAGTGCTATAATTTTATAGCCAAAAAAACTATTTTATTTTACCTTGGTTTATTTGGAAATATCTCAGGTCTCATTTTTTTAATGTGTTGTGGCTTATTGGAAGAATGTAAGACTCTAAAGTAGTGAAGTATAAAGTGTTGGTGGCACGTCTCAAATCACCTCCCAACGTATTTCAACATGTAAGACTCCATTTCTTGAATTGATCAGATTGTACTTCTCAGTAATGCGTAGTTTTAGAATCAAAGGAAATTGTTTTTGGTGTTTTAATTTTTGCAGTAAGATTTATGCATAATTTTACTGCATAATCCTTGGCAGCAAAAAAAACCATTTTATTTTACCGTTATATACTACATCATTTAGATTGATATCCACTTCCCACAATTGATATTAGATCGTACTTCAATTTCATGATTGTATAACATGGATTGGGTTTTAGAATCAAAGCAAATTGTTTTTGGTGTTTCAATTTTTGCAGAAAGTTTTCTGCATAATTCCACATAATTTTACTACATAATCCTTGGCATGCCATCGATGTGTTTGTGAGATTGTTTGAGTGTCGTTTCAAAAATAGAAGCTATTTATGTTGCTCATAATTGCTACCAAAGGCCAATCTTCAAAACATGGTTATATACATAATACTTTTCAAAGGTTGATAAGAACTCTTTTTATTATTAGTTTTTTTTAAAGATGATTACAGAGTAATCTAATGTTTAATTTTATTTATTTATTTCCTTATGAATGATAAATAGGAAGTTACTAAGTTGTGTAACATAAAAAATAAACAAATAAATGAATGCAGTTGCATCATGTGTCCGGTTGAGAAGATAGAGCCCGGTCCCAAATCATATGATTTAATTCCACATTCTCCTTTTATGTATTTTAATAAAATTAAGGGCACATAATCCTTATCATGTATACTTATCAAAAAAAAAGTTGAGGTTTTTATATGTTTTTCAGGGTTAATTTTTGTTTCGCTTTTAAATATATTAGTGGACATATTGGAGAGTGGATTATGGTTTAAGGTTGTACGCAATGAGGACCAGTTCTACTTGCCAATGAAAGTAAGAAAGAATCAGAGTCATCAACAAAAAATCATAACGTGGTAATTCTAAGCGGGTTTGATGTCCTTAATTTTGTCATCATTGTTAATGTTTTTGGTGACTGTTTTGGTTGTTTGTGGTGGAAAAAAAAATGTTTTCATATAATTTGGTTTTTGTTTTATTTTTTGATGTCCTTAATCCAACAGTTTTTATTTTATTTTTTTATTATATATATTTTTATATGGATGACCAAATTTGTGATTTTTAAAGACTTTTCTGGGTTTTGCATGTTGGATTATCTTCTCACAATTTTAATTGAGCATCTATTTGGGTGTTGAGGAAAAAAAAAAGTGAAGCAAAAGTAAATGGAAGCACAATCAATTGTGAAGGTGCTTTTTAGATACCTTTGTGAATTATGAATTTTGCTTTGTTAATTTGCCAATTGTGGATTACTTTGTAGGTTTTGGTAGGTATTCTTTTTAGAGAGATTTAACAAAGCAATGAACTATAGCTTTGTTTTTTTCTTCTAATAAACGTCTTTTTTATGTTATTTCTACTAAGATGTTTCTATGGTATTCTATTCTATTTCATTTGTGTTGGTTATTTCAATCTAACACATTTGGGAACTCTCATACCATCATTCATATGGGAAGAAAACCGTAATAACTTCTTTCGTTGTAGATGCTTTCATTTTTTTTTTCCATGTTTGTAGTTGTACATTATTAAGCAAGAGTTACAGATGATTCTTTATTCATTGTTTATTTTTTTTTCCTTTTTTTTTTGTTGGTAGTAAGCTTAATTTAATTACTGCATTTGAAGTTTTTTTCCTCCTTTGTCCCTTTTTTTTTGGCTCCGAAAGAATGTACTACTATATATGTAGTATGTTAGTTGGAGAAGTTCAATATTATGTTATGCTTGGTTAAATGAGATTTTTACTTTTTTTTTTTGGGTTTCAATTTTTATAATTTTTAGCTGTAAGTTCCTCAAGGCTTGAGTTTCTTAGGGATTTTGTGCATGATAAATCTCTCTCTTCCCCTTAAATTTGCTTATTTTATAGAGTTTACCCATTTTTTTTTTTTTTTAAGTGAAACAATTTTGATTTTATTAATTTTTAAATTTTGAGCAAGTTATTGGGGTTTTAGTACATAAATTTTGCAGTTAGAATATTGTTTCAAATTCGGAGAATTTTGGGCAGTGTAATAGTGTGAAAATTTTATAAACTTTTATTGTCTAGGAAGCCAACTTGAGTCTAACAAGAAAGCCATGAACAACTTAAGTCCAACATAAAGGCCATGAACATCCAGGTAGTCTGTTGGCATGTATTTGTTTCAATTCTTTTCCTTCCCCTGATATTGCTTTGTCGTTTGATTTGTTGGTTAAAATTGAAAAAACAAAATTTTCTTATTCTAGATGAAATTGTTTATGGGTTTTTATTTTATGTATAGTTTTCAATGTAACTAGCATCAATTCAATATACAAATATGAAGGTGGAAATGAGAGTTCTTGATGCTCTTTTTTAAAGCTCTTTCTGATCTATTAATTTCCGTTGCTTATTGGTTCAATGTTAAGGATTCAGTGAAAAACTTATTTTGTATTTGTACTATTGTTTTACTTGTGGGGAAAATTTGATGAGTTTTCTATGTTTGTGATTTGTAGTTCGTATTGATTTGCTGGATGTGAATGGTGATGTGGGGGGACTTAGACGAAGATGATGAGCTACTTGTCTTCTATCTCAAGGTTTTCGTTTTTCCTTTATAATAAGCTGTAAATGCGTAGTAGTTTCTTTGAAATCTTATCTAGATTCTATTTATAATCATAGGTTCAACATAATATATTCAAAGAAACTCCTATTAATTATTTTTTTCCTAAGTTATTGAATCAAACATGCATCCAAAATCTGTTTTAAATGGAAATAATTCAACTGATGATTATTTACCCTTTTTTTCTAGACTAGAGACGAATGTTTACATTGAATTGTGTACCAGATGGTGCACTCCCACACATAGATAGCATGGAAGAAAACCATAAACTGGAGTTCTATGGAGTTCTTGAGAACTTGCCTCAAGTTATGATTAGGAGTTCTATGATGATTGTATGTAACTTATTATAGAACATGGTGGAAAAATTGAATCCAAAGGAAAGAGGAAACATATTGGTTGAGAGCAAGCATCACAAATGTCTCAAAAACTATTAGCACATGTGGACAAGTTTGGGGTTTGATGGTGCCATAGAAGTTTCAGTGGAAGTCTTCTCTTAGTTGCTAAGCTGTCATGTATGTAAATTAGGCTACTTATTGAAAAAGAAAATTGTAAAGCAGGCAAGATATTGAAAGTTCTTGCTAAATGCGATAGTTACTAAAAGTTATGTTTAGCAACTAAACTATTTGAGATGTTCCTTAAAATTTTGGGATATAAGTTAATAAGAAACGTCTTTTATATTATGCTTTCAGATGCAATTTTTATTCAACTTTGATGTTGGTTTTTATTCCCTTTTAGATTTTATAGAGAAGTAGGAACACAGAATTTGTATTTTAATTTTGTGTGTTTTGTGTATGCATATCCAAACTCCCGCACACAATATATACACTATCAGCTTTTATAGTTGCATGGCTAGATAGTTTAGCAAACACCCGTTAGTCTTAAATGGGGTTTTGCATTTTAATAAAATCTAATGAATTCAAAGTGGAAATTTGTTAAATAGCACCCGATTGTGTTTTCAACCAATTAAATTTTCAAGAAACATTTGACATTTTTTTAATGAATTAGTTTATATAACATGCCTCATTAAATAGATCAATCACCAAATATTTAGAAACAAATTATAAGTAGCATGTAACTTCGCAATAGGAACTAAAGATTAGACTTGCAAAGCTCTTTTCCAACTACAAAATGTACCAATAATGAGAAACACTATTTGAAAGGAGATTTAATTGGAAAATAATTGTGCTTGCCGAAGGAGGAATAAAGATTCATAAATTTACTTTTGTAAGTCTGGAATGGAGAGGTTATGATATGGACACCTATTTATAAAATTTCCTCATCCTATTTATAATACTAATCTCTATCTTTAAACGAATAGATCTTTTTTTATTATTAATATTTATTTAAAAAGACTTGCAACAACTTAATTACAGTCCTCTAAAGTTCTCACCGTGCATAACGCTAACTTCAAATTTATAAAATCCTTTCTATCTAATTTTAAGTTAATTAAATTTTACTAACTTGGGAAGACGGTTGATCGGCTTCGGACTGACTACAAGGCCAAGTATAGTTGTATCCTTTCCACATCTAATTCCAAGGCAATGCCTTCTATCATCATGAATTCTACAATATATTGTTTATACATATATAATGCAGCTTAAGTAGTAAAAGATCATTTGAAATTACCGGTGGATAACATGAACACCCTACCAATAATATGAGGACTATTTTAGCAAAGCATTTCATTTTACTATAAAAATTACAATGCGCAACGTGTGGGTCCACGACTAGTTCTTTCTGTAACATATAAGCTCCAACAACACAATTTTGAAACTATATACATCTACTTTGACTATAACTGGTTGATTTCAATGCCACTCTGGTTTGCACCGGTGGAATTGATATCCATCATCATCAAGACATAGTAACACATTATTGTCTTGTCCATCTATAACAATAGCCCAACAAATGATATTCAGGCTTTAATTCTGATACTACCAACGGGTACTTCACGAGGTTTTCATATGTATTTTGCATTACTAGTTGAATATTCCTGTCAATTGGTTAGATTCTAAAACACTCGAACACAAGCTTGTCCTGCTGAGAGACACTGACCCTGTAAGATTGTATTGGTTGGGTTGTGACTCAAAACTTTGACATATAATCTCCTTATTAGTTTTATAAAACAAACTTTCCCGAATTAAGCATTGATGCTGATGTTGCACGTTCAGATGGAGTGGTAATGAACATCTTTTTGCCTCGTGCTGATTGCATCATGAGTTTACCATCACTAGTGAAATTCAATGTAACATCAGTGAGACCCGGAGGATTGTTTTGGTTGTGAAGAATAGTCATCATACCTGAGCCTCAGCAGCAAGCCCAGTAATGAGCCCAGTACCAGTGACGAGCCCAGAAAGAGAGACAAGCCTAGAAATGATCAAACGCCCCGTCGTATCACTTAAAATCACTCTGTCTACAGTCACACCAAAAGGCTCGTTTCATTTATGTTTTCAGTTATTAGCTTTAATTCTCACACGTGTATCAGGTGGTTAGTTTGTTAAGTCTGTTATAACAAACTCACTTTTCTCGCTAAGCTCTCTCCCTCTCTCTGTGGTTATATAAACAGAGTTAGTCTTAATGATGTAATTAAGCTAGCCATTTATGCAATACAAGACTCTTTCCATTTTATGGTTTTCTTTCATTTAGCTTTTCTTTCAAGTTGGCTGTCCAGACTACTGTCATTTCAGGAATCCCAGGAAGAAAAACTCCAATAACATGATAGACCAGAGCGTGACAACCATGAAGAATTGGTTGTAGGTGTTAAAAAAGAGCCCATCTTTTCAGCTCTCCTTGTTGAGCTTCAGCAGTGAAAATTGCTGAGATAAGAAGAAAAAGTAAGATAGTTGCCATCATTGGACAATAGCTAGCTCTATCTCTTTGGCTTCCTTTCAGTCTGGTTTCAAATGGAAAATCAATAATAGTAAGTAGTAACATTTAGGAATTAATCATTCAATCCACCTCCAAATATAGTAAATAAATGGCTATCTCAATCTACACACCTTGTCCTGCACAAAGTGGCGAGTTACGGTGTTGTAAAGAGAAAAAAAAAGTTGGAACTCTTTGGAATGAAAGAGAATCATTCACTTGAGTGAATATTTTTCTGTGAATTGAAAAGTCACCGCTTTTGTATATTCAAATAATCTGCATAGTAACTGTAATAGAACAGTCAGTAATGGTCTTCCTAGAAGTTCAAGAGCGCCTGAATGCACAGCGTAAAGCAAAGAGATACTAGTAGACATCATCAGGCTCAGAGTTGGAATTGCATGAAATTTGGCAAGTTGAACGGAAACGGTCTTTTAATCAAGAGTCTTTGTTCTATAATGAGGTGTGCCTTAATTTTAGCAAATTCCTTTGTTTAGGTTTTGAAAATAGTGATTTTGCTGTTTTTAGTAATTTTTATTTCTTTAATAAATTTTTGTTTAAAAGTTAGAATAAGGTCCCGCTTGTTTTGGAACGACCTTCAAGGTCAATAGTTTATGATTTTACATTTAACTCAATTTTTTTCATTTTTGATAAAATTCGGTATTTTGCCACATGATCTTGTAATTAGTGCAAATCAAGGTTTTGAAAGTTTTCCTAGTCGTTCTAGGGTTTTTTCTTTTCAATATTTATATGTTTTGTAGCATCTAGAGGCAAGGAAGATTATCTATATATATACACACACACACACACACACATATATATATATATATATATAAAAGTTAAAGCGAAGCATTTATTGTTACTATGCTCCTATTGAGTCATCTCATCCGCCACGTCAATGACCACATAATTAATCTTTTTCATTTTTATTTTTTTCGTTTAATTTCTTACAATATTATATATATATATATATTTAAATATATTGACTTTACAAATTCATTTTAAAGTGGTTTTAACTTTACATATTCATCTACTTTAATTTTGATGTTATAACTAAATAATAAATCAATGGAAAATCAATACAAAAGTGTTGTCTATGTATATTCCTCTTGGGTGGTTTTTACTTTAAATATAATTTCGCCCCTTAATCTTCCTTTATTTTGTCTTTTCTTATTCTCATTCTCTTACTATAAATTTGTCACTCTCTCATTCTATTCATATTTTTAACATACAAAAAATGTTATTTCTCTCTCTCTCTCCCTCAAAAAAAAAAAATTCATTTTTTTGGGTTATTTTATTTTATTTTTCTTGCATCTCTACCTTAGATTGATGAATATTTGTGTTTTTTAGAACTCTACTTTTGGTTGTTTTAAACTGAAAAATGAAATCAATGAGTAATATATATATTTTTTTAAATGAACTCTACTTTTCATTTTTTTGGATTATTTTATTTTATTTTTCTTGCATCTCTACCTTAGATTGATGAATATTTGTGTTTTTTAGAACTCTACTTTTGGTTGTTTATAACTGAAAACTGAAATCAATGAGTTATATATATATATATATATATATATATTTTTTTTTTTTTTAAATTGTCTACACAAAGGTATTCATAGGTCTTGCTTAATCATTGATGGTAGAAACTAATAATTGTCCATAGGAGGGTCTCCTACTAGAGGTTTGTAACCCTCATTTTCATATTATAGACTAATTCATTTGTGTTCCTTAATGTAAGTATTATTTTATCATTTTATTTACTAAACTAAATACTTTTAATGAATAGTGTTTGTTTTTTATCTGATTTGGGGAAAAATCATATTATTATTTGTCATATTTTGTGTTGCTGTCAGGTTTTAGTTTATTTGGAAAACAACAGGATGGTCTGGATAAACTGATGAAGAACAGTTAGTGTGGGAAGTCCGAGGACCGAAGAGGATTAAAACAAGAAAACATCTCGTACAATCCCTCTCGTGGAGTGATATTTGCCCTGAGGACTTCACCTACCCAAGGATGTGAGGGGAGACAGGATAATGTTTCTTTGGAGCTTGAGGAGAAGAGGAAGGACCACATGGGGGGAAGAGACGGTGGGAGGAAGTTTCCTGGAAAGACATACTTTCCCCCTCTGCATTGAATGCTTTGCAACAACCTTATCAGTTGCATTAATGAGGAAATGACACCTGAACAGTAACTTCATAGCTTGCAGCCCCTTCTACCACCTTCAGCAGAACTTTGATCGGACAAGTGTTCTAAGAAAAGCCCTGAGGCATACAAATGGAGGGCTAGGATGCAAGGAGGAAGGATATATAAGGGAAGGAAAACTCCCAGTTAAAGGGATGAACATTTTTCTCTAAGAAATAGATTAACCGGGAAGAGAACAGTGCATTGCCTAGTGTGAAACTTGTATCAATCATATATAAGAAACTAAACCTCGGACCTGCCTGAGGAGAGAATTGTTCTCAATCATTACTTAAATTACACCTCTCTGTTTCTCTGGGCTCTTTGGCCTTAGACTTGAACTTAGCTAAGAATTACATTTGAATTGTTTTCCCACTCTCTTTAGAAATTCTATTATTTGGGCTTGGTTTGAAGGACAAGGCACCACTATTTTTAGTGGGCTTGAGCCATCAATTTTTGAGTACTCACAGTTAGTGTAGTTGAAGACAATGGTCTTTATGCAATTTCCTTTCATTGTTTGTAAATATTTTGTTTAACAAATTAATTAATAGCAAATTGTTATGTTTTTGTTATATGATGTTCTTAGATGCCTGAGTAATTGTTTTAAGTATTTACAAATATTTTATATTGTTCTTGTAAGGACCCAATTAGGATTGGACCCAAAATAGGAAAGGGTTTTTAGACCAACAAGCCTAAACAATCAATTTTTAGAGAGTGGGTGAAAGAACTAGTTTTATTCTGTAGAAAAGATCATGATAATTACTCAGCAAAGAACGTTCAAGACTAACCAAACGATAAAAACTGTCATCGGCTAGGTTTGAGGAATTTTTTAGGGTTCTATCTTACTGATCAACAGAGTGCCAAAAAATCTCTCCCCCTTTGCACCTTATAAGGGATGAGCCAATGGTTGAAGAGTACCACTAGTTTGGTTGTGGGGACATTTTTTGCCTCAAGACCAAGTGTTGCACTTGTAATCTTTTTTGGCTTCAAGTCCCACATTGGAAAGAATACCTCCCTCTTTGCACCTTATAAGAGATGAGCCAATGGTTGAAGAGTACCGCTAGTTTGGTTACTTGAAGCCAAAAAAGATTACAAGTGCAACACTTGGTCTTGAGGCAAAAAATGTCCCCACAGTTCTTTATCTTCCTTATTCTATTAGTGTATTCTTTGAGATTTTTAAGAAAAAAAATTCAAATTTGTGGTTAAAATTATTTATTTATCTATTTATTTTTCACATGTTAGATTAGATGATAGATTAGATTATGACAACATTAACACAATACTTCTCCTTTTTCCCAAAAAAAAAAAAATCTACTTTTTTCCCCTTTGAAATTGTACTCTTGATTTTTTTTTTTTTTTTTTTTGAAGGAAAAAGAGTTACAATCTTTTAATTTTCCCTTTCTTTATTTTTTACTATTTTGAATT